>DVZL01000259.1:0-25651 GCA_018236625.1 Lasaia peninsularis
TAGTATCGTTGTCTAACACCCATAACACAAGCATATAATTTGCTTACATTGGGGTTAGATCAATTTGTGTAATTTGTTCAGTAATATTTATTATTATTATTATTTATTATTGTATTTTTAAAATATGAGGTTCGTCTGAGTATCAAACAACCTTTCAACAATAGTGCCGTGACATTGTTATTGCTCTGTTTAACTTGTTCCAGGAGTTTGTTTTAACAGCTTCAACTAGCTAAAACATGTTTGAACAACAATTCATATCAACAGTAAACATTTTAATACGTTTAAATACTTTCGATTGTTTTTTTTTGTGTATTTCCAGTAATAAGTAAAATTATTTTGTTTTACAATCTTCATATTAAGTTACTGTTACGCTAACATTAAGTCAGCCCAATTTATATAACTATAATATAAATAAGTCTCTGGACTTACTAGGTTTTTAAATGGTTGATGCACCTTAAATTGAAGGAAGTAAATGGGGCACCCAGGTCTATTTCGTTCCTTTATACGGTGTACGTATACATTTTTCTTTTAGTTTCTAGCCGTTTTGTGACAATTCCCGTGAGATGTCAAGTTCATTTGACACTTCCTGCGTTCGTTCTTCGAGAACAACTTTTAGAATTGACAATGCGAAAACTTTATAATAGAGGTGAACAGTGGCACCCTCAAATTCATACAGTATTTTCTCAATCGATGCAAGCTATGATATTCAATTGAATTTAATATCTACTGTTTCTTTCGTAATAAAAAAAAATATTTATAATATATTTTAGTACTTATCCATTAAGTTTAGAGTTGAAAAAAATTGATGAAATTTTAAGTTTAATTTGTTATTTAACTCTAGGGCCATCTTTATAACTGATTTGATGCACGTTATTTTAAACAACGACTGACCCATAATAAGAATATAATTTCTTATTATATGTTTCCGCCACTCATTTCACTAACTTACTCAATAAGAGATTACAATCTTATTACTTCCTGAAAAACCAACAGATATAAGATCTTCTACACCTATAATAAAAAAGTACCTGTCGCTAAATGTGTTGTTAAACACAGAAGAAGTCTAAAAACAATTCTTTTCTATTTTCTCATATTAAAAATATTCTTAATAATATTTAAAAGGCAATTAAAACTTTAATACCATACCACAAAGTTTAAGTTTAAGTGGAGAAGTTCTGAGGCAAAAAATAAAGAAAAAAATATATAGTGACGTTAGTATCGTATTAATATTAATGTCAATATTTTATATAAACGGCGTTCAAAAATCAAATTGAATTTAAGAGAGAACTTTTTTCTTTATTTTGGTTTTAAATTTAAATTTAATTAGGCTTGTGCTAAAAATATCGATATATCGAAATATCGATATTTTTTCGAAAAATATCGATATAAATCAACGATATTTTTTCCCGCGATGTATCAACTATCGATATATTTTTAGAAAAAGAGTAAGAAGGCAGCAGGCTGTATAAGTTTAGTCTCGTTGCTTCAAAAATGTATTATTCTTTTGATAGTTTTTATAGGTAATCGATCGCTTAAAAAAAGGTAATCACTTATTGCGCAGAAAATATCGAAATATCGATATTTATTTGTCAATATTTATCGATATATTTGAAAAATATCGATACGATGTATATCGATATTTATTTGCCATTTGCCCATCCCTAAATTTAATCCCCAAGTGCAGGCGGTACGAGGTTCGCCGAGACAGCTAGTATCTAATACAAACATAAAAAGCAAATGGATCTGCCTACTTGACGTGGATAAGATACAAACTTCTTTAGTTTTTGAACATGATATTATAATAGGATACGCCTATTCTACACTTATGGTATTCAAATAGTTCGTAGAGTTTTTAAGTGATAATAATTTAAGCATGTTTGTTTTTTACACGCGGCCGAAGTCGCGGGCACTGTTTACGAAATGGACATCGTTAAATAAGGGATAGTTTCTAATAACTCCATTAATTACAAGTCAGTTCCCCCTAACCTGTTGTAGCAATTTGTTTATGACAGGCCCCTGCAAGATGACAGATTTTAATTAATCCTACAAAAAAAAAACAATTTATTCTGTGGTGTAAACACAATTACATTCTCAGTGAATGAGAATATTAGACGGTGGTTCTAAAATAGAACATTATACAATTTTGTCCAGTGTTCCGTGATGGAATTACGGACTTCCAAAAATCTTTACAATTTTTTTCTTTTATACAGGTGTTACAAAACTGCTGAAAGAAGGTTAAATGAGGCCTTATGTAGAGTCCATTCACAATGTTTAAGAACAGTAGTAACATACCCCAAAAAATATATAAAAAGTAACATCATTTTCAATGATGCTCGGACGCTACTGTGTACTTAAATTTCTACCTAATTAGAGGAACGACTAAGATTTTATAAGATCTAACCTAACCTTGACATTTTTGAAGCCAGTACTTGAGTATAATAACGTCCTTGTATTGAGATAGCAAATATGTATGAATAAAAATTGAAAAACTATTAAAGTAGACGCTTATTACTTAAAATAGGTAGGCTTTTCTGTTAAATAATCTGGTTCCTTGACATGGCTTATTGGGGTTGATAAACATTTTTGGCTTTGATAATATTAATTATATTTTTACGTAGTATTTTGTAACACGTTGTATAACTGTATCATAAACCGCAAATGAATTTGTACAATAGGTGAAGTTAATGCCTAAAGGCACTCTGCACCAGTTAACTTTATGTAACGAATGTTTTGTGTCAAACAATAGGTTAAAACCGTTTAAACCGTTAAAGATTAAACATTATATAAAAAAAGCTTGATACACATTGAAGAGTTTTGACTTTAATACGCGCGCTCACACACAAACATAGAATTTATACTTTCCATCGTCGGCACTTGTTGGAATTCCAATATATATGCACTTTTTTCTTTAAAGCCCACACTTGTACTGTTCCGCAATATTCATAATTTTTATTTTTAAATTTCACTTTAGCTCACCGATTTCACTTTTTACAGTGTTATCTGGGCTTGTAAAACTAAAGACAAGTAAATTTAATTAATTGAATTAGTTAAATTTACTTGACTTTAGTTTTAGAAGCCCTCGTGATGCTGTAAAAAGTGAAATACGCTGGCTAAAGTGAAATTTAAAAAAAGTAGGCTCAAGTGTGGGTTTTGCATATACAAATAAACATATTTCAAATAAATAGTTTAAATATGTTACATGGCCGGCATCGATGTTTAAACTAAGTTTTTCTATTATTTTTTCTATTGATAAGCATTTTCTCATTTAAAAAAAAAACTTATTAAATATCTCTTCAAACCTTACATAAGTACCCTTAGCTTAATATTTTTATAATTTCACAAATGTGCATAAACAAATATAATATATTTTTTTCGAAACACAATATTGACAAGTGCTGGAAAATCATCCACATGTCATACGTCACTCCCAAGTACTTTACGACCCATGACACCTCGAAAATTGGCGTCGGAGCACAGAATAGGGTGCCGGCGCTGACGGATACTACACTCTCAATCGATGCAGGCAGTGAAATTTAATTGAAATTATATCTCCTGCTCCTTGGCAATAACGCTTGAGGTCATAATGGACTCTAGTACTTGACTACAGGGTTTCATTATGGTTATCAAGCGATTAGTTGACATCACGGTAGCCAAACTCAAATGAACTTTCTAATTAATAGTATGAACGGTGTTCATCAAACCACTGTACGGTAATAGCCAATTTTTGAAAAGTTAATGTATGCCTAAATTAAATTGTGAATCATATAATATATGAAAATCCATAACAAATCCAACGGCAAAATGCCTACTCCTTCTGTAGTCTTCTGTATCTTGCAAAACAGCCCCGAAACATCGTGCTTACATTTCTACCACCGCCATAGTCTTGTTCCTGCACGTGAAACAGCCACTAGCGTTATTTACGTCATAGGTAAAAATGTCCCAGCCGATACTGACAATGCATTTCTGGCCTCCGTCAGCGGCGTGTATTTCCAACTAACAGTATTTGATGGACTTCCAATGCTTTTTCTATAAAAGGTTTAACAAAATACAGTTACGTTAAACCTACACACTTCCAATTTCCTCCTCCATCCTGCACCTCCCACAATTGCTTGTTGTTAACAGGAAGTTCTGGTTCCAATCTAATCTCTTGTGATAAGCATTCCCATTTATTTATCCAAGATTAAGTTTCCGAAGAACTACAACGTACTGCGGCATATTGAAGGTTTGTGTTGATTTATACTCTACATTAACCTATTTTTCAGTTGGCTTACTTCAGCTTATTCTTTAAAAAAAACACTCGTTCTAGTGTCGACAGTGGGTGAAACTCAATTATGTATTCATAACCTTTTTAAAAATAATGCTTAAACTATTTCTCGATATAAAAATTCTAATTTAAATTATTTAATTTTGCTGTTAGTTTTCCGCAAAAATGTCGATAATTGTTAAGGTTTGTGTAATTTTTTAAAAATTCTATATGAGCCGTCTCATTTCATAAGAATATCTAATCGGTAAAACGCTGGTCGTACATGTATACACATAGCATTCTTGCTGGTTTGTTATACGAGGGGTCAGTATCATTATCATTATTAATCAAAAAAAACAACATTACTTCCATGAAAATACCAGAATTGTGCAAATGTTTCCATTCAGCTTGACGTGAGAGAATCTACGAGAAACAAATTTTTAATTATAATTACGGATACAGATAACAGGATAGCTAGATAAGGCTCGGAGCACGCGATGCATAAAATATATCATAGTGAAGCACGCCCTTATACGTTTTATATACATACGTTCACAATAGGTCAGGACTTGTGTGCAGTGAGTTGCAAGCTGAGAGCTAATTGGTGATTAGATTCATTATAGAAATATTGTTAGTGCATTCTAACCGTCTGAGTTCACAGTAATTAATATCAACGACAAAGTGATTTTCAGTTCACTGCAAATAACCCTGTGGCTGCTACAGACATAAACTTTTTCAAGAGCACTCTCCACGTGTATCTATTGATTACATTTTTAATAGAAATTATTTATTAAATAGATACAGTGATATTTAAATAGAATTCTTCAATTGATACGAATAATAAAGTGATTTTCAACGCGTAGGAAGCAACATTATAACTGTTACAGCCCCAAACTTTTTTAAGCGCGCTCATCTATTGCTGATGATTAGATATAGATATATTACTTTTGTATTCTTACGTCAGAGGATAATTATATTATTAAAACCATTTTTTTAATTAAATAAAAGTAACCCTGTGGCTCCTACACAATAAAGCTTTTTATTCATTATTATTATTTATTACATTAATTATATACAGTAAGGATAAAACTTTTAGCGACATGATAAGTTTTTTAATGAAAAAAATCTACAAAAAGCGTAGAAAGTGACTTATACACAAATAAGAACCCAGAACGATAATACTGTGTACCACCAAGACAGCGAACGAATTACGAGTCTAATAATAATGAATATATGATAGAAAAAAATATTAGGCCTACTCTATGTTTCTAGAATTTTCAGTACACTTTGTAAACCACAATCATGAGTCAATTTGAAAATAATTGAATTAGCTCTCTTTTTGCCGCTCCTCTTGAAAATCTAGAGGCCGATTGAATTAAAACACCTGTAAGTACTGTTCACTCTTAATTTGTTTACTTAAAACCAAAGCAGGTTTCACGATTCACTGCATTATTAAGGGGACAGGTCGGCAGATGCCCATAAAAAGAAAAAACGTTCTCTGAATGTATTTCGTTTAGGAGAAGCTTTTAATCGAATTGATTAAAATTGCTTATTTAAGCATGTCAAGTTGTTGAAAGTGTTTATAGACTAATGGTGTTGACAAAATTACTGTTATCGGTACAGAATGCTGTCTTCGAAGGAAGAACCGCCAATATCTTTGCAATATCTTGCAGATAAGTTGTCAAATAAAAATAAGATAAGATCAAAGTAATATAAGATTGGATCTGTAAGACGATAGTATTTGTGAATTTAAGCTTTATCGTCGCGTTGAAAAAAGTATTCTATACCTATTTATATTTTGGGAGTAAATCTTATTTCAAACTTCACATTACTGTAAACAAATTATATTAAATTAACTGTTACCAGCGGATACAGCCGTATATTGAAGTTTTTTTTTGGGTTTGTCCTTATACCGTTAACATAAGGGGATTTGTATGTGAGGAGAGGGGGAAAAGTCAAGATCTAAGTTTGGCTATAATTTAGAAACGGACAGTCCATTTTCATTATTTCTGTTTTGTTGAATAGAACATAGTTTACAGACTATGCCATATTTTTTTCCTAGTTATGAGTTTTGTAGTTCGGACATTACAGTAAACTCTCATTATGAACACACGTTAAAACCCAAAATGTAAAGTAATCTTTGAACGTGGAGGTCATCTCAGACTGGAGATATTTTAGCCAACTGATAACCTATATTCCAAGGCAGGAGTTTGGCTTATTTTGTCCCGTTAAGTATTTAAAATTGACACAGTACGTGATCTGGAAAAACACAGTTTTTATAATGAAAAGACACTGGTTTTACTTACGACAGAAAAGTAAGTGTAGACTAGAAGAAAGTCGCGGACAGTTTTAATACATAATAAACTAAGGTAAGTTGGAAATGACGAAAGTAATATGGCCGAGGGAGGGCGCGGCGGTGGTTATCACACCTAACCGTCTATTGGACAACTTTTGGTTTTGCAACTTAGTTGTTACTTATATATTTACCCGCAAGTTAAACTTATTTACGTCCCTCGCGAGAATCTATTAAGATGAAGTAATAAAAATTACAAATCTTACCTATTTTATACTAATAATAATCAAAATCAGTTCAGCCGTTTTAACGTGAAAATAGAATATGGGAAACTAACTCACATACTCACGAGTAACACACTTCATTGCACACTCGCATTTATAAGATTTTTTTGTAAACGAGTACTCCGCCGCATACCCAGTGTCATAATCTCGTGCACGCCGCCGGCGCCGACCATACAATAATTATTATAATATCATCGAGACATATTTCCTAACAATAATATATTTTTTTGTATTTTGTAAATTGTAGTATTTAACCAATCCACATGTTTGTTATCTATATAATATAATAGGCTAATTATTAAGTACGTTTGCTAAGGTTTTTTCAAGAATTATAGCCAAACTTAGATTTTGGCTTTATCCCTCTCTTACGGACATACCTTGATAAAAAAAGTAGACTAAAACTTACCTCGGAATATAGCCAACCCGTTAGCCAAATTTCATTACAATTCGTTCAGTAGTTTTCAGTTCAAACTGACAAAAATTGTAAAAATGTAAAAAACGTGTTCCGCTGCTCGTTTTTAATAGCCTGGGCCATTTTTTATATGTCATGCCATGTCTATACATTGAAAATATTAACTATTATACAATTTGATTATTTGTAATTAAGATATAAATATGAAACACTAGTAACTTTAATGTTCTTCTTCAGTCGCAGTTGAGTGCTAATACTAGTTGACAATTTCCAACTTCAAACTATACCGTTTCCTCTGTAATACTTTTTACTTTAACGCTATGCAAATTTAATCTATCACGAAGAGAAGACTATCCAAAGATTTAATGTTTTTACTTGATTCGATTTGAATACACTAGCGACTTTCTCGACAAAAATTAGATTTA
The DNA here is from genome assembly GCA_018236625.1 of Lasaia peninsularis. Classification (NCBI taxonomy): domain Eukaryota; kingdom Metazoa; phylum Arthropoda; class Insecta; order Lepidoptera; family Riodinidae; genus Lasaia; species Lasaia peninsularis. Next base: position 7,658 of record DVZL01000259.1, read on the forward strand.
GCGGTTCACTGTACCGCTCCACCCAAACACGAGATTCAGGAGGACAAAGTCCACTCACTAAATTACAAGACAAATACGAGACGAATTGGTTTTTATCAAAGAACGCGCGGGAACACAGTTCCTTTCCCATTTGTCTAAAAATGTTGCAATTGAATGCATTTCGGTATGGAATATTGAAACCTCAGAGTGGGTGAGTATTTCTCATCCGTGCACGCATGGGGTAGGGGGCGTACAAAGCGGGGCCGCCACCGTCGCCTCCCTACACCACCGCGTCTGCTTTCTAAACCTCCACGCAAATAGTACACGTTTGCTTGGCAACATTTCATGCTTAGTGTATACAAATAATGTACGGCACGACTACAAACTCCGCAAAGGGAATACTAATGCGAGCGAACGCAGGCCTCAAGTTAAACATTCGCCAATGATCATTCGTATTGTAACGACCGTTTATTCGCACCCGGAATTTCCCAGATATTTCAGGTGTCGTTAAGTATTCACAACAAACTTGCCGCTTCTGTCTCTTCATCAGTCTTTAAAATCGGCTCGAATTGAATTCAACAATTCTAAGTTTCAGATCTTGGCTTAAAAAGTAGCTTCCATTCTAATTTACAAAGAGGAATCCTCTGAAAATAATTACAAAAATATCTATGAATAGGCAACTGAGAGAAAAAGTTTGATAGCTACTCTTATAAGAAAGTTTTTGAAGCGAATGAAACATTGTCGACTCGAAAGAAGTGTTAATAATACATGGCGGCGTGTGACCGCAGAGGACTGCGTTCGGATTTCGGTCGATCGCACGCGAGTTTAACGTAGTTTTGCGATAACGGGGACTATTAACGTTTTAGCCGTCGTCCCGCCATCGGCAATCCCCAAGTGCGTTGACAATTTAGCAAAAGGCTGGTCCAACAATCTGCCGGTGACGTCGCATAAACACGTACTCCCCAGTCGCTCTTCCACAAAGTCCGACTGATTCGCAATGCAAAACGCATCGGCCGGCCCACCTATCTAATATTGCCTGATGTATTTTGAATAATTGCTGGGTACGCCGGCGGCTGATTGCGCTCGTACAAAGAGACCAGTGGCTGCAGTACGGAAAATGTCTTGCTTAGGATTTGTACGTAGAGCTCTTTGTGCCGAGGCTTAAACGGACAAAAGTATCACGGCGCTTGGGAGTTACCGGCTTTCGTTGCTGCCGATTGCTTTCCTGGATTCGTGCCTAGTGTTTGTGCTGTCGTATGGCTTAAAATGTTTCATTTTATAATTATCATCCGACCGTATCATTATTATTTTTTTTCAATTGTAAGTGAGTACAATGTCTTTTTAATAAATTGAAGGGAAATATTGTATTTCCATAAATGTACATTTTAAAGTTATAACAAAGTATGTAACTAATAATACATTTCACTACATTTATCATCATGGGGCGGAGGTAATTGTTAACTAAATGCTACTAATTAGGACAAGCAAGTGCACAGCACTATTGTAAAAATACTTAAAACAACCACATCTCAAAAACTAAGCCACGAATATTTTTTCCACAGTTTCTAACTAATAATTATATCAATGGCACTCGTATAGTTTAAGAAATCCGTTTATAACATATATATTACTCACGGATTTTCTACTTCATTCATCTAGATTTCAGTGAATGGTCCTCATTGCCAAAAATAATAAGTTTGTTCTTTAAGTTTTTCGCTTTGTCAAGTTTAAATTTACAATGTTGCTAGGACAGTTTTTGCTTCAAATATTACATATTTAGTTGTCACTAAAATACGGATATTTTCATTAACTAATAATTTAAGCACAGTAAAATTGTAAAAAATCTGTATACTTTATTTTAACGACATATAGTCAAACTCTTTTTGTTCATATTTAAAAAAATACTTAACCTGTCGCCATAAATATGAGATTACCTACGAAGTTCGACGACTTATCACATAAAACAATAATAATCAAAAATCTATTTGAAATTGCTTGATTAATCGCGTAACAAACGTACAAAAAAACAAATAGACAAATTGAGAACCTCGTCCGCCTTGAAGTCGGTTAAAAAGGATATCAAATGTTATTAACATATTTTTGAATTTTATTGACTGCGAACGACGAACGAAAACGAACTATGTTTTTATGTTCATAAAGTTAAAATCTCTGATAAATAGAAAAAAAATGGAAAAATATTACTTTTGTACAAAAATATGTCACAAAAATAGTATCGAATAGTGAAAATTGCATCCAAATCTGTTGGATGTTTTATTTGGGATTGAAAATACGAAGAGTAACCTTAATTTATATGTAGTAGAGATAAACATATTTCATTAAATCCACAGTATTTAATGAAATATATTTATTCAAATTTGTTCTTAATTAAGAGTTAGTACTTTATATTTGACCCCGGCTATTACATAAAATAGTTGCAATATATATTTAACGAAACCGCAAATACATTGCGTGTTCGCGAATTTTCATTAAAAAGTTAATTAATTATGTGTGCGGTAAATTATTATCTCTAATCAATTTATTCACTTCTAACTTTTTGTTTAACTTCAATTAGGAATAATGAAAGCGGCTGTGTAATTGGTTATGAAAATATTTCTGCACATGTTCCTACATATGTAATAAAATATCTGGATATAATAATATGGCTTCCCGTTTCTTTTAATACGTTTTGAAAATTAGGATATGTTTGATTATTCTATCTGCATAATATAATGGAAAGTACGCGCATTTTTAAGAACAACTCGATCAATTTTATTTATTTTACAGAACAATGTTTGTTAATAATCAATATCATTAATTACTATTTTTAACATATTATCAAACTCGTTACTTATATTTAATATCAAACATTAGTTTTACTTAACTTCCATTTCCTAGAATAAAATTTACTTTGAGTTAATTTATTTCGTGTAATTTATGCAAAGATGTTTATTTATATCTTTCTGAATGAATTTGTATTAAACACATCTTTAGACGTTAAAATTACACATTAGACACTATACGGAACCCTAAAATAATATTTACGTAATTAGAAAGCTGGATAGGCGTCCATCCACTGTTTACGTCTTACTCACCTGCCCAAACTTTAATTTATAACAACAATAATCAAATTTTAAATGTATTTACTTTTTAAATGTATTCATAAACTTTTGAGTTATGGTAATTCATGTATCCAGGTGTAAAATCTATTATGTATAATAATTATTAATGGTTTTTGTGCGATTTTTATTAGCGCATGCTGTCGGTAGACCCGGACTTTCCGCTGCAACGTCGATGTATCATTAGTATCAATTAAACAAATGAATTAAGTATATTATGTTGGAGCTATTCAGTTCAAAATAGAGAAGAGCGAGAGAGATAAAGAGATCGCCTCGACACTACACAGATATATCTAATAAATAAATAAATAATGTTCATCACACAAATGTCTGTCCCCGTCGGGAATCGAACCCGAGTCTTGCGGTTAGTCGATGCGGTTAGGCGTGTACGGTAGCCACTCGGCCAACGAAATATATCTTTACGAAAGCGTGTTTTCGCAACACTTTTCTTACATTTACAAACATACTATAACGTCTTCGACAGACAGACAAACAGTGGAGTACCAGTCATAGTTTTTGGTGCAGAACCCTAAAAACAGCATAATTATTGAAGCATTAAAATTTTGTACATTATACATATAAATATTACTAAGTTAGGTTTATATTTCTACTAGCTTTCCGCCCGCGGCTTCGCCCGCGTCAATTATTATAATAACAAAGACAAATTTCAAAGGACAGACATTTTTCCGACTTATAATACTTATTGCGTAAAAACATACCCTCTTTTTAATGTCGTTGGTTAAAAAGTAGCCTATGTCCTTCCTCAAGGTCAACTCTATCTCTGTACTAAATTTCATCAAAATCGGTTCAGTGGTTTAGGTGTGAAAGCGTGACAGACAGACAGACAGCATTTGCATTTATAATATTAGTACGGAGGTACGGATAATTTCTAGAATTATAATATTACTTCTGTTAATAACATGACAGATTTTTGGTGAAATATTGTAGTGATAGTAAAACTTTAGGCACGATATTGACGTTCTGTGACCTACTTTTAAATTATAAAAACATTTTTTATTTAAAAAATAAACATAATTTGCAAAAAAATGCTATGTCATAATGTTATATACCAAGGTGCTTTAAAAAGTATACTACATAATCACTTTTTATGGCGTTATAGCTTAATATTTTAAATGGAAAACACATGTACTTTTCCTCTGCATGTTTTTAATTATATTTTTAACAAACTATAGGATTAATTTACCTTTATAATAATATTTAGGTAGGTATATTGATTAAATCATGATCAATCTTTAGCATGCAGCGGCCAGGCAACAGATGAAATCCAGGCCGTATGTGAATCAATTGATATTTATGAAATATTCACAATATTCTTGAGCCGGCTCTCAATCCATCAGCAATCGTTCCGTTACACTTTTTGTTATAAAATGTTACAATAACACGCGATTATAGAATTCAAATAAAATCACGGAAGAAATATAATGTATCTAATAACGATCGCAAGGCAGAATTATATACTAATTATGCGAAATTAATATCATGCAACCGTATGTTTTTAGCGCGACTTGTTGAGATATTAATAAGTATAATGTTATTTATTCTAAGGTGCTTTTTGTTTCTATATTTACTCTTATCACGAAGTGGAAAATATTATTTAATTGAATTATGCATTAAAATTGTTCATATGTTAAACTGATTTAAAAGAAATTTGATATTTTTGTCCCTTGCAACATGCAGATTGATGTTCAAAAGTTTATATAAATATATCGTAGGCGTAGTAGGAGGTATATGTGAACCCATAATTAGGGACCGGCTATATTAGTTGGCCATATCGGGCACATATCCCGGGTTACCTCATGATGTTTTTCATCACTCATAAAATGTACTTAAGGTAGAAAGACTCATTGGTACACGGCGGGGTTCTAACCTGGATTACCGAAACGGAAGTGCGAAGCGTGTACCACTAGACCATCGAAGCTTTAACTATATGATTATAACATGATTATAGTTATATTTACAAAAACAAACACGGACAGTCTTTTCATTTTGTCTACTTAATAAGACATTTTCCGTAGTATTTAATAGACGTATAAAATAATAGAATAGACGTTTGTCTATTTGAGCAGACGAATGTCTTGATACATGCTGTACGTCTCAATTAGACAAAATAAATAAGACCATTTAAATAGTACATAGGAAGCTATATCACTGATTTGAGAACGTAGGTACACCCTCAGGAGATTTGATCTCCCTGATTGTGGTCGTAGGTGTACGGTAATTGAATCGAAATTTAGATAATTGGTATTGTATTGTGTTACATCATATACATTAATTAGCTAATGGTAGTGGTGTGTAATTAGTATATTATATTTCTGTTACAGGTAAGTGATGATCAAATTGATAGTTTAGGGAGCCAATATCGAAGGACCATCGACGTTTGTGTGAGTATTTCATTACATTAGATTATCCGTGTGTGAGTTAAAATCCATATACACATTTAATACATTTGGACCGCCCCGTTGGTCGAGGGGCTAGGGTATAGGCCTAACCCCATCGACTAATCGAGAGACCCGAGTTCGATTCCCGATGTGGACAGATATAATATGTATGATGAACATGGATTTATTTCCAGGTCTGGGTATTCATTAAATTTATTCTTGTACTTATATATTTAAGTATTTCTATGTATTAGTATCGTTGTCTATGACACAAGCATTTAATTTGCTTACTTTGGTGACAGATCAATTTGTGTAATTTGTCCAGTAATATTTATTATTATTATTATATATTATAGAAAAAAAGAGTGTTCATTATCAAAGGTTTCAACAAACTGAAATATTTGAATGGAAGTTGTTACTACATTAAAATATATACCTACGACGCTAGCTGGTAAAATCCTATAACGACTTACTCGGATTGGTATAAACACCTTACCTATTGTTGTCGCCACGGCGTTAGTTCTCGCCATTATCATATTTCAGCCAATGAACTTACTTAATAGATTTAACATTCCAGTCTCAAAAATGTTTCACTCGATTAAAGAAATTTGATATGAAATGATATTTTTTCTTTAGTCTTTTTTGTTTTAACATATTCAATAAGTTAATGAATACTAAATCTTTACGGTTGTATTGATAAATATTCAGACGTATTTGTGTGTCACTTGACTTCGGGTGTTTCGTGTTATAACCTTTTAGAACACGATATTATAATTTTGAACTCAATAAATTATAACAGTACTTCATGAGATATTTCCAAGTGATTGGAATATCGAAAACGAAATGAAATCCTAAAAGCTTTCTGATCAGATTGAGTACTAATACTAATTGCTTAATATTTCCCTTGGAACATGGGATATAGCATAATCCTTCAGAAAACCAAACCGTTTTAACTGATAGCAATGTGTGGGACTAGACTGACGACAATAACGAATATAGATCCAAAACATTCAGACGCAAATTTATTTGTAGTAATCCGTAAACACTTCATTAATTGAAATTGTCCCTTTGAGAGCAAATTGATTCGACTCGTCAATGCTGAAATATATTTTCATTATAGACGATTGAACGGGGATTTTAGTGCACTTCTAATCCGTAGCAACATGTTAAAAGCTACTGTTTAACAAATTGCTTCTAGAAGTGTATTTTTATCTAAGAAGTACAAGTTAATATCAATCAGACTTGCAGCCCCAGTTTCACGTAACATAATATTAGCTGTAATACCTCCTGTTTAGAGCCCACGTTTCTCAATCCCATGTTCAGCATTGATAGTTCAACTACCTCATATATATCTGTACCAGCGGTCAGACCTGCACAGACATTTTGACAGCCTTCAACCAGTATGTTACCTACCTACCTCAAATATTATAGCAACTGTTCAATTTGAAAGGAACAATCTTTGGCCTTTTTAAATTATTCTATGCATGACTAAGTAAAAGCACTCTTTTCAATTTAAGGAGAATGTAGTAAAATCAGAGCATTCTCAACGTACGATAAGATATTTACATACAAGATGTGTCTCAAAGCGCGTAGATGTAAATTATTTTTAGATAGAAAATACTAGTCTCCGCTGCTCGTTACATTTTTTCAACCGATAACTTAGCTCCATCTTTCAAATTCCTTCGGAACTGGACTTAATTAATATGTTATAAATAATGATTCTTGTACTTTTTTTTAACTCGATATAGCTAGGGATCCAGCAAAATCAAACTTCATTTTTAATTTACTATATTTTTTTTTAAATCTGATTCACCGTAATAACAATACGCTGCACTAAAATAACGTTAAAGTTCTCGAGCTCGTCAAAATGATAATACAATATTTTGTGGATAATCGGAAAATTGCACCGCGTTCCCGTGACTTTGAGAACTTATTTGAAGCCGTCAACGGTGTTTTCTAAGAATATACAAACTTGTATTCGGCACAAGTTTAATATTAGTTCGCATATACTTTAAGTTTACATTTAAAGTTAGATTTGACTCAAGGTCTTAACGTCTTTTTCTTTATTAGTTTTTAGAATAAACAAACCGTTCAAATTTAAAGTTTATTCATGACTGATTTGAATAAACTTAGCCTGCGATATTTTCAAAATCGTTTTAATCATAATTTGCTTCATCTATTTTGATTAAACAAGAAATAATTTTAATAGAAAATTCTAAAATGATTTTCAAATTTTACTTTGATATATTATTACAAAAGCCTGAAATTGCGTTCTAGTGACTGAATTATTCGAACACTTTCTACTTTCTACGCTTTTTTAATAGACAGTAAATAAGATGTTATTTTTTACGATAGTAAAAGGTACATATTTAATATAAAAATATGTTTTTATATTCCTCGTTGACCGCCTCGTTGGCCGAGTGGCTAGCGTACACGCCTAACTGCATCGACTAAGCGCGAGGCTCGGGTTTGATTTCCGACGGGGACAGACATTTTTGTGATGTTTGTATTTCTGGGTCAGGGTGTTTATTAAATTTATTCTTGTATATATTTAAGTATTTCTATGTATTAGTATCGTTGACTAACACCCATAACACAAGCATATAATTTAAGCAAATTATACGCTTGTGTTATGGGTGTTAGTTCAATTTGTGTAAATTGTCCAGGGATATTTATTTATTTATTTATATTATGTTAGCAATAGAATCACTTTATCAATTAAACTTTTACTAACATGTTATTCTGACTAAAGATTTTTGAAATTAAGAAAAAAGTGACGTCATCAACCGAGCAACGCCCCAGACCAATTAAATAGCAGACAAATGTAAAATCTGCAATTTAATTGGTCATTGACGTTGTTAGATTGGGGAAGTTACTATTGGTGGCCGAGTGCTACAATGAATCTCTCTGAAATATTATTACCTAAAAGGAAGGCAACCACAATTAGCCGACGATATTAGGTCCCATGATGTGACAGGTGGTAAGTCCGTCGCCATATCGAGCACAAATCCCGAGTTTCCTCACTATGTTTTCCTTCACCGTAAAAGCACTCAGAAAATGTACTTAAGTTAGAAGAACTCATTGGTTCATGGCGGGATTCGAACTTGGCCTACCGAAAAGGAAGTCTGAAGCTATGCAGGGGATGCGTCTTATTTGTCTTGTATTACAAAAATAGTGTGTCGATGGAGATTATAGAGAAGTCGGGAAGCGCCGCGCCGCCGCCTCAATGAACTTTCCGCGTGGGGTGGGTGTTAGCTTTATTATACCTTCCGAATTAAAAAGAGACCACTTAAAACCCTCCGTGTAATCATTTTTGTCATCCTTTCTGTTTCGAAAAGTATTGTCTCCAGCTCCTTGGTTCTCTTGAATTTTGTTATATAACAAAATAACATATTTTAATCGTGTGTGCTTCGGTTTCTTTTGAAGAATTTAGGTGGTGTGTTCCGGCAACGTCACTATTAGAAAATCCGCCCGTTTTCCTTTTATTTAAAAAAAAAACTGTCACCCGAGTTTTTTTCGGACGTTGAAAAGTAATGTTTGTTTTTCACTTTTTCACACGAAAGCCATTTGGATTTGATCTGGAAACGCAGCAGGCAATTGTTTGTATCCCGTCATATATCATAAATAATTTAATAATTATAGTTTTTCACTCAAACAATATTAATAAAAAATTAACAGTACCACTGACTTTCTGTATTTAAGTTTTCTTATAAGAAAGGAGACATAAACGGTAATAAGTGTTACTATATAAATAATTCAATTTATAAACATTGTAGATGAACCCCGCGTTTTATAAAGTGGAATTAATAAAGCGTTCAATTTCCAATTCATTGGCGTACTTAACATCGAGACGCAAAAAAATAAGAATGTTTTCTTTTCTACCAGCAATTCCAAATTTAAATGAAACAATTCCATATTATCACAACATTATGATATCTGCGTTCGATTTTCAAATATTAGAATAAGTGGGAGAACGCAAACGCATACCAAGCCTAAATGAAATATAACCGACGGCAACATAGAAGTCGTAGTTGGAAGCGCGGATTCTAATTACCACAGAATAATATCCTCGATAGGAATCGATCTAACAGCGGCCCCCACCCATCCCACGCAGTCACGGTGTGTGTTGCAAGGCAGTGGAGAAGTCAAAATTGTTGATTCATCATTTTGCCATCGCACTGTACCTGATTTTCGGGTAATACGTGGAGAGTGCATAATATACGTCAGATAAGTGAAATAATTTCTTGGAAATGTTGTCTATTTTCCATTGAAATAGATCAGTTCCAGGTATTTGTTGGTGATGCGGTTGATTTTGTTTTTTGTCTCGATTTACTGAAACGGTTGTACCTGGGTTTTCAACATTTTTTAGGAATGAAGCACAGCTGTAGTGGAGCCTTTGACCTTTGCCAGAAATAGGGCTATCTCATACAAGGATTTTTATATCAAACTGGTATTGTAGAGAATTTCTTAAGACAAGTTCATAAGTTTAATTTATTTATTTATTTTAGGTTTATGCACAATAATGTAGTTACAATGCGTAATGCTGCATGGAATTCTCTACTATCATAACTTCGTTTGGAATATAGGAGGAAAATTATATTACATTTACAATAAACATAAATTTAAAGAATTTTATTAAAAACACAGAATAAATGTACCATACGTACCATCGTGTCATGTTTCAAAAAAATATTATACGAGTAGTACTCCCGGCTAACTTCGTGCCTCACGTTTCATACATTTAAAATTATTCTATTTATTAATATTTGTTTCCGATATTTTATTCCCTATCTGCTATTTTAGGCCTTCGTGAACAAATTAGATATTATTAAAATCCGTGCGGCCTTCCTTGAGTTATACTTGGTGTCACTAACCCTACTATATTTTATATAAAGAAATCTTAGATCAAGTACAACAAGTTTGGGAAATTTCTATGTATGTATCTCTAATATAGTATTATGTGAAAGGTATGTATACTGTATAGTATAAGTTTGATGTTGAGCTTATAAAGTGAGTATTCACATTCGCTTAAGTCCAGTGACAATACCTTTACCTGTCAGCTACGTGCACAGATAATCGCTTACAAAAGGCGAAAATGTGTACCGAGTGCGGGGAAATTGTTAAAATTGAAATACCTGAACGTATTGATATCGGTTTTGAACCAGTTATCGAAACTAGAATATTAAAACGTATATACACAGGATCGAAAAATTGGTACGTTATCAAAGGGCTATTTTGAGAGGCCGGAATATGGTACCGAAAATATTTCCAACTGCCTTTACCGAGTCTACAGAGGCAAGATTGTATTTACAGTGCAGTCTCACGTGGGTTTTGTGCAAACGGTTGGAAAATTAACAGAAAGGTGGACCGGAATACGCCACTTTGTACACTCGCACACCAAATTGTTTTTGTTTTATTTATATCACCATGAATAGCCTCCTTTGAGTAGATACTGATAATCTGATTCTGGCAATATCCAACCGTGTTTTACACTTTCGGGGTGAGGGTTAAAACAACAACATTCCCAACCATTTATTTTGCTTTCAGTATTTCACATAATGCGCTTTTGAAGTTATACTCCAGGAATTTTCGTATCGTTGATAAATGTCTACATCTGGAATTTTTTGCATCGTTGAAATATACAATATACATATAGATCTATTGTATCCTTGATATATACATCTGAATATTTTTGCATAATTGTTCCTTTAGGATATTTAATTCACATTAATTTAATATTAGGATGCAACAGTTCATGTTCCTTTAGAATAAAATAGAACCTGCCTTTAAATACCGCTAAGCAAGAAAGTCAACCCACCATTGTCGTGTTCCATCGTGCACGGTAAGATAGTCTATAAACTTACACAAGTGATCCGAGCCCTAATTCATTCCGGCTTTATGACAGTAACAAAGTAAATTTTACAATAAAATAGCTTATATATAATAATAACACATAGGCAACTTTGTAACCGACGACATTAAAAAGATATGCTTCTACGCAGTAAGTATTATAAGTATTAAAAAACTGTGCGCTTTGATAAGCCACAGGCGGCAAGCTAGTTCAAAATATTTGTTTTTACTTAGGTAGGTACGTTGAATTCTGACCACAAGCCAGAACAGCGACGAGTTGCACAGAACTTGCCACAGTTTCATACATGCAAAGTTGGAGACGTAACTTGAATTGTGGATGGAATCGTGAAAGAGTAGCGTTTAAAATAACGTTGTACTCGTTTAAAATAAGCGTGGAAGTTAAGATTACTTTACTAACATTGCAATAACCAAACTCTCCGTACCCGTAAGACTTTTACGGCCACATTTTTATACAAAGTTTGCTTTTGCCGCAACTTATTCTTTTGTAATATGTAATTTAACTTTTACACATACACTTTATTAACATGAAATATACTTTGTACCTATGTTATTATATATGTCATATATTATATTATAGAGTATTAAGATAAATAGATCTTTGGTGGCCTAGTGGTTGTCGCTTCGGATTTCATTCTGGCAGTTTAGATTCGAACCCTGTTATATACTAAAGAGTTTTTCTAACTTAAGTAAATTTTCCGAGTGGTCTTACGGTGAAGAAAACATTGTGAGAAAACCCGTACTCGTCTATTCAAATTCCTCCTAATCTAGACACGAGCCTGGTTACTGGGTAGCAGAGATCAGGTGGCAGTCGCTCTGTGTAAAAAATGTGTGTACTCTATGTAAAGCATACCAACGCTTTTGTCAATTACCTTTGATTAGGTATGCTACCCTACCCCGATATTATTCGATACCAAAACGGGATCGGGAACAACGACGAAGATATTATTTTCGATGATCGTATGGTTCGTAGGAAATATTTGGAGTGGAACAGCAGAAATGTTCTATTCAGTAAGCAAGTAAGACTAGTATTCAAAATATGTGGGCTAAATATATTTTGAGTCATAACGCGATGACCAGATAACTGACAGATTATGACTAATGCTAACAAAATAATAGAATTAGTAACAACGGATATATTATTTCTGCGTAGTTTAGAACGATCACGTAAAGCCCACAGCTTAGTATAAAAGCACGTTGTGATGTTACCGGTTTCAAATCTAAGCAATCCCAGATTAGACTAGACTTGAATAATGCTGGAACCATTACGTTGGTGTTTATTTTGACCACCACTATTACCAGGAATCTGAGATGCACAAGTGCATGTATAGTTTTAATTAAAATTAGTACGCTGCGATTAATGAATTTTAACACAGATTGTTTTTGGGAAAGTCTTTGTCTTGAAAATATCAAAAACATCAAATAAAAACAATCCATCCAATAAAGCATTACCCGCAACATCATTCTTTTACTAAAGGTTAATGATTAAATAAGTTTATTATTATTATAAATATTTTGCTATTTTCATCAATTATACTCGTAACATAATAAAAACTATTTTTTCATCTATGCAGTGAAAACATAAATTTAAGAAATCATATTTATTGTATATTTCTTCATCATAATAATTAACTTGATACAAATTTCTTATGCATTATCCTAGAATGGGGTAGAGTCTTCGAAAACGACGTGTTTGTTAGAAGAGAGTGATGAATGTGGAGGATACCAGGCAAATATGTAGGAATCGTGTCACTTAGCTTTCGATACTCTCTACTTATCCTATAGGAGTCTCGGCGTGAAAATATTTATGTATGTCTCATATGACTTGATATAAAATTCGAGATTTATTGGTTAATTCTAAATTTGTAAAATAAATAGCCTCGACAAGTTTTCCGAGCCTTATCCAGAATGTAAATGTCAGAACACACGTTTTTATTACATTATTAAAAATATGCAGTGTGTTCCTGTATTTTTCTTAGAAAAGTAGGTTCTTATACTGAAATAATCCAATAAATTACTCCAAACGTTCCACGTTACGCGGAGTGCAATATACATTTCAAAATAAGCACGACAGTAAAATGATTGAAAACTTGATTTAACGAAGTCCAGTAAATTTTCCAATTTATCTTACCAGAGATGAGTGATCATTGAATGAAAATATGAACGATATAAGGTTGACGATAATCGAACGTCGCTCAGGCCGTCAAACCTGTCACATGAATGAGCCTCAATTCTGACTATGCTTTGTCTTACGGAGCGGAGATCACAAGGGTTGTTTCCATCCGGCGATGTTCGCGACTGTCAGCTACTGTCGCCAGCACTTCATGTGTACAGATATGACCACTGTTTCTCAGCCATTCGCCACATTATGGCTTCCGAATAAGGCTATTAAGATTGATCCCTCGCTAAATCAAAATAATACGTTATTTCATACTACGTCTGGAATGGTAGGTCCAAAGATTTCAAAGTGACGTCATATAAATATTAATTAAAAAACAACTGAAGAAAAGTTCTTCAGTTCTTTTTTAATGAAAATTTTACTGAATTTTACTGAACACTGAGAAGCTTTGTTGAGGTAAGCCTTAGGTATTTCTTATAAATAGTGGGCTATTGATGAACTCCTGTTACTACACTTTCTCTTAAGTTTTAACAGTTTTCATTAAAACACATTTGTATTTGTATAAATGGCATTCGTGAAAATATTGAAATATTTAAAACATCATCTGGAAAATGCTCGCTTTTTGGCTGGTATTTTTTATAATTTCAGGTTGAAAAAAAACCGACTGACGGATTTTTAGTGGCAAGGAATTTTTATATACTTATACAAAAATGTGTAGTGTCTTTAATTTAACAGCTACACAAGACTCCAGACTAGGAATAATTACAAGAATTGGTAATGCAGTAGTAAAATGATACCACCAAGTAAAAGTAACAAGCGACCAACTTAAGTGTACTTGTAAGACATTATTTTTAATATTTAGACAGTGTTACACTAAATTGATCGAGCTAAGTGCCGTCTCCGAGACAATCTGTATTTAAAACTAGCTTTTTCTCGTCAAAGGCTCATATTTCATCACCTTAGATATTACAGGGATCATAATTTAGGTTATCAAACACATAAAGTAATACAGGCATTCTAAATCAGAGAGTTGTTTCATCTTAACGTGTCGAGTGTAGAGTACTTACTAAACGCCAAATATTGGACGCACAATGCATTACAAACCTATTTCACATTTACCGATAACATTGCGATCTACGAGTATAATCCCTTAACGCAATTAAATGAACTAATACAATTTATTGGACAACAATAACTAAAGTATAAGGCGGTCTTTTCACTTTTGAGGATAGTCTGCCATACAAAGGCAATTTATGTGATTAAAACGCAGATATTAGTATCGTGGTAGTTCAGTTAGTTTAGGAAACTGTTACAAAATAACACCTCCAAAAACGCTAACAAGTTAACGTTTGGAAAATACAAAAACAATAAGAAATGCAAAGTGGCAGCGAGCACTCTTCCCGAGAGTCTCGCATGGGCTTTGTTCTGACTAACATATGATAGCAACAACGCCGGCGAAGAAGTGTTCTCCTGTTCGGGCCGGCGACATAAAGTTCATTAAAGGCGAACAGAGCGTGTTGGAGTGGCAACCGGCGAGAGGGGTCGATCGCCACCCCCCTCCACCCACCCCCTGCCTAATATTTTCTATATGAATATTAACGGCACTGACGTCACATGCCGTCATGCCTGCATGACATCGCAGAGGCTTGTAAAAATTTGCTTCATCAGAATACAAAATTCTCAATTAGAAATTTGTTTCATGGGTTTATCTTTTTAAAAAAGTACCTTCACGCCTATTATCCCCGAAAAGGTAGGCAGAGGTGTGCTAGTATATCCACTACTCCTAAATCCAGTAGATATACAAGAACACACCCACGATTAGCCAAGGTACTAGGGCCCTGCTGTGATAGATGGCAAGCCTATCGCCACTTGGGGCACATGCCAATCCCGGGCAATGTAATGCTTATTCAGAAAAATCTGAAAAACATTTAAAAAAATTTGCCCGACCTGGGAATTGAAATCGTGTCTGTGCATATTAGAGGAATCAAATAGGAGATCACAGAATCCTTTAATATAAACTAATTAATGCCCGCGGGTGCACCTTCGTATTAAAAATATTCAAAATAAAAGTTTGCGTAATTTTTGGATGTTTAATCTATTTCTACTTGTATCACATATACGTTAACGTTTTAGTAAATTTGGGGATTATTTAATTATGCAACAACATTGTAGAAGGGTTTTAAGATTGTTTTTAAATTAAAAAAAAACATTATTATATTATTTATATAGTCAAATAATAACAATTTTAGACAAATAGACTAAATAGCTAATACTTTCATATAATAGAAGTATAGATTTTTCAACCTCCACCTCAACAATCCACGGATGTAAACATCATTTTTAAATTAGCTAAAAGACGATCATAATTTTTCATTGTATGTGATTATTCGTTGCATATTACTTTGAGCCTATCTGTAAATGAAGCGGTTCTTTGAACCTTAGTATGAGAGGGACCTTTAGATCCAAAAACAGGCAGCGCAACATAAAAGAAACTATCTTAAAATGGGTAAAGTATTTCTTCGACCAACTTGTAAAAATATATTCTTTTAAATTCCATTTTGCATATTTTTTTAATTAATTAATAATTGTCTTAATAAACCTCTTTGTATTAACACATCGTCAAAGGTTAATTAGACACATACAATCGTACCGTCAACGTATTAACGTATATCTTCTGTTGTTCAATTACACCCGTATAAGTCCACATGATCTTCTCCGCAGCTGACTGAACATGGAAATGTGTTTTTACAGCGAATATTATCGTGTCAGCGCCCCCTGGTGTATAATACTATAATTAAAATACAACTATTTACGACTCGAGCCACAATTATGAAGGTGATTAAAGGTATTGTACTTTGTATTTTGTTATGCGTCAATAATCTTAATTAGAACTCGTTTTTATTTTTGTAATAAAACGAAACCTATGTAGAAAATATCATAAGTATACAGTGCTCATATTTTAATTGATTACAAAAATATTTTCTGAATTTATTTTTAATCTGTTGTAAGATATAAAAATGATGCACATATTCTTGAATAATAATTAGTTATTTTATAAAGTTATTTGTAGATTAATTTTACAAGTCTATATTATTCTCGATATAAACCTATTTTTCATACTTATTCTTCAACTACATTCATACTTTTAATATTATTACTAAACAATTTGTAACTATTCAAGTTTTTGTGTTTCGTAACAAAAAGTGACAATTGACGAGCGTATGTTCTGCGATGAATATGTTAACATTTATTACAATTACAGCCTTCAATTATAGATCCAATTTTTGAATGAATGAATCTAATTTACAAATTACCAAGTCTTGTAACAATAAGTAGTTGTGTAGACAATGTGATCCTGTAATATTATTTATTATTTGCAAATGACATTCTCAATGTTTCCTCACGTAGTCTATTTGTACTCGAATTTCACAAAATCTCACGAAGTAAGGTACAAAATCTTTACCTAATCAGTTTTGTATCACGGAGTAGAAGCAAATTACAACTCCATCACAATAATATAATATTCCGGTGTACGTCAAGCGACGTGGAGTTTAAAGGCTTAAAATTTCCATAGCAATCACAGTGTCAAAGCCTTTTTTGGTGTCAGGGCGTACTTAATGCATGAGAACATGACAAAGGTGCGACGTTCTCCCCCAAACCTAATGCAACTAGATGCGCTAATGGATACAACGATGCATTCTCTCAGATTTTAGCTTTACATTCCAGCTTTTGTACCTACTAATGTACAAATACTGAAAGTTGGGTAATTGAATTTTCTATATTAAATGTCTCACCGCGTCTCCGCTTTGTCAATGTTCATATACGACTGCCAAACTTTCTTGGCGTTTTATTATATACGCTACTTCATTTTACTGTTTCCCAGAGTCAGTTTAGTTTTTATTTTCTCCTATGTTAGCTCACGTTATTTTTTTAGAAGGCTTCATTTAATAGTGGTATTTTGGAGTAACAATTACAAACCTGGTGTCTCATGTAACTCTTTCAAAATGATTAATAATATTCAATAATCTACCAAGCTTTAGACTTATTTTCTGGATTCGTTCAAATCGATAGTGACATTATAAATACAAACAAACACCTGACTTTAATATGTTCATTCTTAAAATACTTTTGATAAAATTTATTATTAAATAGATCATGCATAGACTGCATTTTACACCAGTATATCAAAGGGTTCCCGCGGGACAGAGTTAAAAGATGGCGAAGAAGCGGGCAAATTTTTATTTATTTAATTAAATACTGATGTTCTTTAAAGCTTAAAATTTATATCAAGCGACGTCATTTTCTGAAATTACATTGAAAACTCGATTCGACACTTGCAATGTTACTAAGCATATCTATATTATTAAAGTACTTGGGTAACCGAGCTTTGCTCGGTGTTTTTATAGTACACCATGTTTTTATAAATAATATTTACTTATAACTATGCAAATTACTTGCTGAAGAAATAAGAATACTATAAAAAGAGAAAAAATTAATATATACAAGAATTGCT
>DVZL01000260.1:0-25608 GCA_018236625.1 Lasaia peninsularis
TAAAACTGCCGGATCCTCTAGTGAGGTGATAGAGAACTATATTGGCAGTGAAACTACACATGTAACTCAATTTCATCGTATGTGTGGGTTGGTTCTAGTTTGCATAACTAACTATGTCCAATTTCATTCAGTATGATATTTATAATAAGAATCAAATTTTACACATAATGAAATATGAATGCGACATTATTAATCCTAACCATAATCGAAACAGAAAGCTATGTTAGATAACTGTAATGTAGGCCACGTCGAAAATCAACTTGAACGAAATATCAAATGCTTGCAAGATTATGTAGAACAACAAACTACAAGGCATGTGTCATTCGATTTTTACATATTGCAAAACATAGAAACTTGCTAAATGTCTTTAAGCCAAGTGAATGGCTATGTAGAAATATTGCTTAGGATGTCTTTAATATACTTCTCACAATATTTTCTCTATAATTGCAACATTGACCTATTTAAAATTTACCGCGTTTCATTTAGTCCTCGCCATTTAGGGTTTAGTAGATCTACAAAGCATCCAAACATTTATGTATCAATTCAAAAAGAATTGATCAAATCTATAAAAATCGTGCGCGTCATCGACCGCTCAAGTTCATAGCGTTATGCCACTAATCGTAACTGGTAAGTCGTTATGTAAGAGAAAGCAACGAAAGACCGCTCAACTAGTTACGTCCCCGTTACAGGCAGTTACGCGTGAGGTAAAAAGTGCTTTCTCGCGGCAAGTCGGCCACGGGCAATGTGTCAAGTGCGCCGAGGAAAGTGCAGCGTTGCCGCCCCGCGCCGTTACATCACATCCGTCTGGAGAAAGCATAGGTCATCAACACCGCTCTCGAACGATCCCGAATACCGATTATTGTCAAAACCTCACCAATATCTATATTACGTTCGACTGTCACGGAAAATGCGCCGAATCTGACATACAAAAATACGAATCGTTTCCGTAAATGTGAATGCGAGCGAGATTCATATACGCTCGTCCTAATTCTAAGAATGAGTCGTAAACGAGCGGCGTAATTTAGTACAAATGAAAATTGCTAGTTGTGAGTGTAGGCTGTCTGCTGGAGTGAGACGAGGCGAGTTGCACTGAACGACAACGTCGCACGTCCACGTGATCACTGCGGCTCTTGCGTAAGCGTACGACGACCACGGTACACCGACCGCCCCGTGGAGGAACTAAGTGCTCCTGGTCTTCTATGAATCCTGTTATTTGTTTTAGGTTTCCATTTTATAAAGACTGTATTATAATACCGTTACACTATTGTCTGGCGCAACCTATTTTTATCATTTACGACATTCACTCCCGATACATTTTTACTGGGGTTTTCGTCTTTTCATGTCTAGCTTACATAATACATAATCGGGTGATGTTGTGATTCGGAAAGCCTAACAACACGAAGGCACTGGCAGTCAGCACGCTTGTCGTGGGAACTTGACCCAGTTGCAAAGGTGCGGCGCGGGCGGCGCGGGTATCGATTGCGACCGACACCGCACCGCCCAATGCGTCACACGCGCCTCTATCCACCACTCATATGGAAATTAACTCACTGCACGCGCAAAACTTATACCATTCGCAGAGCTAGTATATCAAATTTTATCGCTAAGCTATGCAACGCAACATTCGCAAGCAATAGGTGTACACCATGGAAAAGGTTGAGGGATGTGGGACAGGAAGTCATACTTATCTGAAATTCACCTTTAAATACTTAAAGAACACGGTGTTTCTCGCCCAGTCCACTTGTGAGAATAAATTTTGGTCCAGCACTTTGCACATTAATTCAAAAAGATCGACTTCACACTGATTGTAGGTTTGGCTCTGCAAGAGTCCGAATAGCGAATTTTGCCACTCTCGGTCGTCAATGGTTTGAACGAATTCACGAATCATCGGTGAGACTCGGAGGGTTTCTGTACTTGTAGCCTCTGCTGTACTTGACGGCGTCGCGGCTGTGGTAGCGGGCGCGTCAAAAGGGAACGCGTCAGGTGACGCCGAGTGCGCCGAGTGAGTTTCCCACTTGTCATGAGCCGGTGGCGGAGGAGGTTGTGGAGGTTGCGGCTGTGTGGCCAGTAACGCCGGTCCCGGCGATGACTCTGGTGATGACGTTAATGATGACACTTGGGGGATTTGGATTTCTTGTTTCACTGGAACGGAAGCGTATGGTGAGCCCAATCCAAAAACGAGCCCACCGTCGCCGAGAGAACCTCGTAGTGTTTGTACCGCTATCTGCCTCTGCCTCATCATTTGTAATTTTCTAGCACGATCGCGTTTGTACATGGGACCAAATTTGTTTCGACCACCTCGCATACGATCCGCTCGGACAGCTGTAACCAGAAAAAAACAGCTTATTACATATGAATATTTCAAATATTCCGATTATAAGTTTATAGGAAACTAGTTACCCATGCCGACTTACGGCCTCGACACGGGTATACGATTAAGCATAAAAATCTTGAATCATTCCATCTATTAAAAAATGCTTCAAAATCCGTTGGGTGATTTAAAAATCTAAGCATACATAAGGACAGACAGCGGGAAGTGACTTTGTTTTATACTATGTAGTGATAAAACATCAACACCTCTTAAGTAACTACATTTTCTGTAATTAATTCAGTTTGGAAAATGTTTAACTAGCCAATAATTATGCCTAGTTGTTGTGTTGTAGTAATTGTGGCAGGAAGATAAAATCACGATTATGGTTTTAAATGTGTTGAAATATTGTTGTCCATAGATTTTGAGGATTTGATTCTACCTTTAAATGATCACACAAATGTTAATTTTAATAACATCGAACAGATATTGACTAAATAAACAAAATAATGTGATGTTAAAAAATATGTTATTTTACACAAAGCATTTCATCTTGTATAAGATATGAGTACTTCCAGTTTCTTATTCGATTTCAAGATAGTGTTTTCACTCCTTTTCCGGAATGGTTTCGTTAAAGGCTTGTTCCTCCTATTTTCATGCTGTTATTTTAACAGGAACGCTGTGCAAATTAAAAAAACATGCACAATATTTTATGTTTCAAATTAGATTTGTACTCTCTAAGTAGTATTTGTAAAATAATATATATATTTCCTTTAATTTCATATGACTAATAACATAAACAGACTCGAAGGCCCGTACTGCTTCTGGCAGATTTCCAAACATAAAACTCGTTTTAGAACTAGCATTTGCCCGCTTCTTCGTCAATAGTTTGTTCTATTCAAGTCTTCGTACCAACATGAAAGCTAAAGGGAAGAAAACACCAACGTTGAATATCTCTATCTGATACTCTTTCAAGACCTATGACACTGGCTACTACCTAAACTGCAATTCAAGATTATTTGATGTTTTGGAATCAAATTCTAATACATGTAAGTACATTATACTTGTTTAATTTAAAACCTTATTGGATTACAAAAATATTTATATTATGGAATAACATTTTTCAAAGGAGAGCCTTGTAGTACGATCTTTTTGCCCAAATAAAATGTTTGTCACCTCTTTGATAAACCCTCTGCGGCTTCTTTAATATCTCAGACTCGAAAATGAACATTCGGCATCGAACCCTCTTTGATATCAAGAGCTTTCTAGATCTTTTATATTTCTAATCATATTACGCCTGGCTAGAAATGAGGCATCAGTTCTATTTCCTTCCCTTACCCACAGTGAAACTTTAAACACACAATGAAAGTAATTAAATAAGAAAGTGCTTAAAACGATCTAGAACTCTTAAAAACTTAAAAAGTCGTTAATGCCTAAGTCTGAACCTGAGACGGAAGCGTGCTTTCTGTAAATTGTCATGTCGCCCAACCCACGAGTTAAAAATAACAACCCGTTTTTATTGTAGGCAGCGCGCCTTTGTGTGATAAGGATGCAATTATAGGGCACGACGATGGAACTAAAAGAGAGGCCAAGCGTAACGGATTTGAACATTGCTGTGTGCAGTTCCACAAGTTTCGTATTGCGGACTGTTTAATGAAAAATGTGTTCTTGCAGCCAAAGGGTTAGTAATTGAATGTTTCACGTTATTGTGCCTTTATAAGTTTCTTTATTAGAGTACATCCATAAATTACATAAAGTTTTTGGATAGAATGGCTGTTTATCATATAACAGCACACAATGGAAATAAGAATTTGCTTTAGAACCTGTTTCAATGGTAGAGGCCGGGGTCAAAAAATTATGAAATTTTGTTCCTTCATATGCGGATGGATGACCCCTAATATATTTTGCACGTTATACAACATGTTATTTATGTATAATGTGTGTACATTGTAGAAACGTTTGGATGGATTCTACATATGTTATAAAAACTCTAAATAACCGATAACTAAATAACCCATCACGGCTTCCGACCAACTAAGCGACAAAAGAAATTATATATACATATTATAACATTGAGATTTACTTAGCAGAGACCTATAACCATCATATGTAAATAAACGATGTTTATTTATTATGCTGAGAAGTAATTAGACTTCTTAATAACATTGTAGGCCAAAAGAAGTTCAAATAATAAATGAGATCAAACATATTAGCACAGAAGAGCAATATCATGCTAAATATTTTTAACTCACTCAACATACCTTACTACGCAAATCAAAATAATAACTAAAATGCAATGGGAAAGCAAAACAAAAATAAATTAACATAGAAAAGATTGATAAGACACGTTAAAAATGGAAATAGATGTATCTGATTAAGAAAACGTGAGCAAGAAAGTTTAATGAAGTATATTTGTCAAAACAAAAAAAAAAAAATCAGCATTAACTTAAGTTTATTCTCAATAAGGCATCAAAATCCATTAAGTAGAATACATCTATTTTCGAATATTTTTTTTCAACGTAAATAGGTACATGGTGTAATATGCCATATTACGCCATAAGCACAAAATATAAAAATTAGGGGAGATGTATGGATATCTTGAAATCTAGATGTCTGGAGAATATGAGCAACGCTTTGCGCAATAGTAGTAGTAACTACAATAGTTATTCTAAAGATGAAAGTAAAAAACAGGTTTTCAAAACTATGTCATACATTAACGATAGTTTAATTCTACTCATTACTTTAATAGATTTCTACATGCAGTAGAATATTAGTATTATTTTTATATTCATCAGCATCATATTTGTGGTTGATGTTGTTTATTAGTATAGTATTTTATGTCACCTACAAACTTGTTTATGTTTCGTTAGTTTGTATATGTGATATGTTGACGTTCACAAATTTATCAATTAAATTATGTATATGCATCTTATTGCCATTCAGCATTCCAGGATCTCTAATTATCTTCTTGTGAAAAATATTCCACATTCAGTTCATCGATCTCGTGACCATATAAACATCAAATAATGAATCTACACAGGACGTATTTTTATTTTACACTTCACCCATCTCTGACTATATATCTCATATATAATAATCGATTGGTTAGTTCGAGGCCCGGGTTCGATTGCCGACCTGGACAGGTACTTGTGTGATGAATATAGAAGTTTGTATTTCCGAGTCTGGGTGTCTATTAAATCTATTTTGGTGTTTAAATGTTTAAGCATTTCTCTATATTTGTATTGTTTTCTACACATTACAAAATGGTAAATTTTTCTTACTTTGAGCTTAAATTAATTTGTGTAATCCATCCATATTTACTTTATTTCGCCACTATTTGGTATCAGATTCTGGACTGTAAAAATGTTTTTTTATCAATTCTATGCTCTATGCTTCATTTTAGCTGTAAACAAATCACCAAATGCTTCTTAACATAGACACAAAATGGACAAATATTTTTTTAAGCATTCCCCAATACTATTTTCAAAAATTGCTAGTTGTATTCAACTTTACTTGAATAATTCTTAAAAAAAATTAAATTTTCAAGTAAATCTTCTAAGTGTTAAAAGCAAAATGACGAAGATATCTTATTTATAATAAATGTTTTAGTTCAGAACTTATGTAGGTACTATTTATATTGTATGTTATTCGAACGGATTATATCGCAAGAGTATTTTAAAATGCATCGAAGTCGAGGGGGCCATCTAGTACATGTAATTAATTTTATTCTAGTGTTACCATTAAGAACAGAATGATCGTACCTCCCGCATTACATGTAAATTTTGACAGTAACACTCAGTTTTTTTATTAAAACCTATTAAAATATTATAATGGTATGAAATGCAACTGTTGACATTAGAATCACGAAATTGCTAAATTAAGGTAATTTTATTCCACGTACATTTAGTATGACTTTTACAACTTGTATAGAATTATGAGGATTTTTCTAGGAATCAGTGACTCTACATATAAGAAATAGTCTAAAAATATAAGAACAAACAGTTTGCGGCATCAGTTGTCTAATAAGAAACACAACCAGCTGCAACTTGACTTTCGAGCATAGAAAGATTTCTTTTTAATCTAAATATTCGTAAAAACAACTTAAACGTACCTTAGTAGGTATGCTGAGTTATAAAATGTCTTTTTATATTTTCTTTACATCAGCATAAACCAAATTTAAAACATAGGAACCTATAAATTGTTATTGAATTCGAGAAGCTACATAATAAAATCGATACTGATGAAATATCAATTGTAAATGAAAGTATAAAAGATATCAACGATCATATCAATGAAGATTTTGATATGGTTAAAAAACAATAAAATATTTTTTTAAATCTTGAACTGAAAGTAGCTAGGTATATGTCATAGCAAAATATTTAACCAGTCGTAACGTAAATGAAGTAAGTTGACTGCGGGATATTTTGTTTAGATGTTGTGTACCTACACTTTTAAAATAAATAAATAATGAAATTCTAAAGTATTCTAATGCATTTAATCTTCTAATGTTATTATAATAAGCACGCGATAGTAGCCGATAATGCGGTAAACGAGGTCAGTCGTTTATTACACGAAACTAGATCAAGGTCAAGGCCATTTTTACAAATCAAAAACACGTCTCGATGACACTCAAACTGCACAAATAATCTATATTTATACCCTTAACTACATAGTACTATAGATACTGCTTTGCATAATCTACACGTAAGAGATGGGTCAAGGTCGGTTTTATTAATAAATCCATGTGTAGCGATAGAAAGCGCGTCTAGTGACAAGAAATTAGAGGATACTCCATAAAAGTGTTCCATAGCGGGTAGAGACTCTATGACCTTGGCACACACGTCATGGTCGTCAAATGAAGTAATCGTGTCAACGAGATAAAAAATAGTATGTTCCGAAAGGACGGGAAGAGGTGGGGATCACTCCTTGTACCGACGACTGACGAGTCGGTGAAACTTGGTCAAGGCTGGCAGCGTCCCCCGCTCCTCCGCGTACGAGCGTCACCGAGGCGGGCCGAGCACGACCGACCGCCCGCACGTACTCGATCGCGCGCCCAGATAGCTACGATCGTTACACAACACTACTGAGATAAATCATCACCCGCGATGATCTACTAAACTGTGTCAAGATCTCATCTATACATTTTCAGACGACGTTTACTAGAATCAAACTAGATTCCAATATATGACCTACATTTGCTTCTTTTCATCTTAAACTCATCTTATTGTAGATTTTTATCTTTAAACCCTTTACATTTGAGTTTTAACGATTATTTTTACAAACTCGGCATATTGTAAAGCTTTAGAACGAACCGTTTCAAAAGCGTTTGCGCACCAGAATCTTATAAGATGGCGGCTCCCCTAGAACTGTCGTAATAATAAGACAGGTAATACCTAAAAAATAGAAAGGCCCGGTGTGCGAGGCCGCTCTGTCGAAATACTCAATTCAGGTCAAGGCAGCAAGCCGAAATAGTCGGCTGGCGCGCGCGTTTTTATTGTGATCTAACATCTGTCGCAGACCACATTCGTCTGACCCTCGTACATTGATACGCGCACTTCACGTTCCGCAATCATTGCACATCCACATCAAACGTGGCCTTAGGTATTCCATGCCAAATGTTTCTAGGATCCGCAACAAATAAGAATCTTATCACCGTTTTTCACAATCCGTGTTCCCGTTTAGAAACTGAGTTAGACTCCAATTAGAATGTGTTGTCTGGTTTATTTCGTTTGCTGATTTTTTTTCTCATTATCGTAAAAGTTTACGACACCAAACAGCGTTTATTTCGGTTGAAATTAAATATTTCGGTTGGTTACAATTAAATTGTAATAAACGGCTGTGAGCTCTGCCATAATAGAAACATTAAATAGTAGGTGAACGAAATTTTAGTTTTTGCCACCATATAGACAGTTGATGATATTTGTAATTGTATATTACGTAAAGTGTCGTGCACACAGTGAGCAGTGGTTCGTGAAACAGCGACCATTATTCATCGAAGTTGATCCTCTGTGCCAATGACGGCTGCACGGGGGAATAGAATTGCAAAATTTATTGAAATTACGCTTCAGCACGTGTTTTATAGTCATCGCCCAGTTTTCTAAGCGACGCTTTCAATAAAGCTTTCAAAGAAATGGACGATATAAACATAACTAATCATTGGCAAAGATCATTTTAATAATCACAGCCTCGAAGTGTTGAGTCCAAAATGAATGTTAAAAGAATCGGTGATAAACCAGTATTTTTCACTAATATCGCACGTTTGCGATTAAAAATAATTTGAATAAACTCAATTAGATCATTTATGATTTTCATAACACCAGCATTGTCAAATAGCTTTTAAATCACATGACACGTTTAATGGCAACCTCATTCCATCGAATAACCAAACTTAGTTCTGGACTTATTTCTATCCTTGTCTATTACAGAGGCTATAGGCGTAACCATATCGATGCATAAAACAAAACAAAAGTATTTCGTTAAGTGTAATTACTATCCTCTTTTAGAATTCATACTGCTTTAAGTCGGCGCTTAGTGGAGTCATAATGTATAAATACTTTTTAAATAATATTATTTGAGTTGTGAAGCCCTGGTGATGCTATAAATTGAAACCGGTTAGCTAAAATGTAACATCTTTAAGCTAAGCAGTACGTCCTGATGTGAACGTTATTTCCTAACATTAAGGGTAACGTCCACGTCAAATTGAATGACCCGTTTGATGAAATTACCATAGTAAATTCAGTGCACATAATTTGAGACGTGTAATGTGATACGTGTTCAGGTCACATTTGGGTAGTCCGTTGCGACAGGTCGAGCGAAGCGTCTTATGAAACGGCGCTTGCGCAGGCACCCCACCGACGCTCGTTTGTGTCGAAACGCACGATACAGTTGCGCTCACCCAATTTACTGCAAGCCACCCTCAATTGTTTATGTCCAATTGTATTTCAAATTATGAACAACGATCATAATTTATCATTGATTAATCAAAACTTAAAAACTTATATTGTTAATAATATTAAACTTAATGTATAAAGATCTATAAACTTCTAATCTTTTTTTAAGTTTTAAAATCTTTGTGTTATATGAATTATACTGACAACCAATGTCAGTTTTCAGATCATAATTAAATAATTTCAAATCAACATCAGATATTAATGAAGTACTGAGAACTTCATGCCATAAATCGATTCTTGATGTACATCTAATTTGCGTTAATAGTATTATTCAAATGATAAAATTAATGTCATAATATAAAAAAGAATAGAATTAGTAGTTAAGTAACTATAATTGCCCTTAATTTAAAATTATAGAACAATATAAGTGCACTTATAAATATCGAGCTCCTGTCACAAACTTAATTTGTATGAAGGACTGACCTACTTTCTTTCTCCACTCATCGCTACGTATGTAAAAGTTATAAATCAAAAAATAAATTTGGAGGCAAGGTTTTATATTAAAAATTCTCTTTTAAGTCCATCAGGCTTAGTGGTGGCATTGCACAAGGCTTGCAGCAGGTCGCCGGGCGGTGTGAGGCTCTCGCAACACCCGCTATTCAGGTCAGCAAGCGATTTGTGAGAATTGTGCCATCTGACATATGCTTTTATATTCAATGGGTATGCTTGCTGCGCTAAAGTATATACAAGGTTTCACACTTCGATGGCGTTTAAAATTATATTAAGCGTATTTTTAGCATATTAATAGAGAAATACGGCGTCAACATTTTGATATAAAATAGTGAACTATTTAATCCGTTTTCGTGAAATGAATTACTATTTGTTGTTAGTCATCCGAATAAAATCTTTTTCATATAATATGCAGAGGTACTAACTATGAAGACACTCATCACCTATAGGCATACAGCATATGGGTGGTCCTAATTTTCCTAATTGGTAGTTTCTGGTGTACCAAATTATTGTAGTTCAGGTTTTAAAAAAATATTGTTTAAAAGAGTAAGTTTTTGAAGTAATTAGAGGAACATGGGTTTAAAATTAAAATGATACTAAAATCACGATGAAGATTCGCCATGTAAAAGGTCACACCCAACTGCGGACGACGTCATAATCCTAAACATAAAAATATATTGGTCCGGCTTGTCAAAATGATGTTGCATATTTAGAAACTGTACAATCCAATTAAAACACGTGAAAGGATTTCCATCATTCCATCCATCCTATTAAAAAAAGTAAATTTATATTAAAAACAAAGTGACAATATAAATATATTTTCCTGATTTATCATAAAAATTAATAGATAAATATAATATATGTTTTCAAATAACATTTCAAACTTCGTAGTAAAAAAACAATCAAAATTATCTAATCAAATTGTTATTATATTGTACATATTCTGTATCTGGTATTGTACATATAACAGATTTTCTCGAATATTTTCAATGTTCAGTTACAGTTTATTATGATTTCAGGATATGTATGTATATGATATAGGCACAAAATATTAAGTTTTAATTTTACCCATAGAATCGTAGTAAAATGCGTGTAAGCAGCAAAAACGATGCATTCAGTTCGTTTAGTAATGGATGTTTAGATATCTAGATTATATCTTTATTTATTTATATTAATCTTATAATGTTCTATTAAATATATTAATATCAGTTACAGAAACACCTAATCAAAACAATTGTACCTCGATGAATCTAAATCTAAAGTAATCGTTAATAAATCGCCTCTGTGGTGTCCTACTTCAGACGCACGAGGTTTGGTTGGGCAAACTAGTTCTATAAGTTTTTTCTGTATATGTGAAAAGAAAATCGTCACCTAAGAGAGGATTTGTGCCCGATAAAGAGACGGATTTGCCATCATCATGAGACCTAATATCGTTGTTTAATCGTATAAAATATACCTGGGTATTATACCTCACTGGGTATTATAGGTGTGACAATATTTTTTTGTTAAATATATATAATATATATTCTTATTAAGACTGACTGATTATATTTCTCGAACAAATAATTAGTGATCCTAATTATATATTGATACTAATTAAGTAGTGTTTCAATTATCGCTTCATCAAGCAGAATGCCCGTTTATTCCACCTCCTTGAGTTGTTAATGTCCTTACAAAGTCCTCTTGAAAATAGCTGTAGCAAGTTATTACAGTATTTTATTTTAACTGACTCTAAGAGGATGTTATTAATTCGTCTATATGTATAATTTTATTGCAAGGAAAAATCAACTAACTAATGTATGATATTGAAAAGTATCTAATACTAGCTACGATTTTTTCCCTTCAATCTAGTTTATTATAATGGATTTAAAATATTACTTTTTCATTACATTATAATATGTATTGTAAAAATATTATAATTATGTGAATCTCATAGAAAATACCGTCATAATGAATTGTTTAAATATCAAAAGAGTAAAGTTACACTTTTAAAATGATGCTACAGTAGAATCAAAATATCGTTAGATTGCGTAAATAAATGAATTTTTGCGCAAATAATAAGAATTGCGTACTTATATTATGTGCTATTTGCGTAGTTGATAGTAAGTTTAAGTTATGAGTATGATAATATATAAATTATTTCGTTTTTAAATCTAAGTCTTTGAAAATTATGAATGATGTATCATTACAAATCTCTTCTATAACCTGTCTTGAAGTATTGAGTGTGTTTAAAATGTAGACTTTTGTTGTCTTTTACTCATTAGATATTACTAGACATAGGCCATGTCCAAACATCGCCATTACGGCCCTCCACGGCCATATCCGTGTCAAGGTCATCAGTCCATCCAATAGAAGGCCCATCTACACTGCGTCATCTATTACGTTGTGTTCGTCATTTTAGAAATTTCTTGCCCAATTATTTACAAACACGTATATTTTGTCATAAATTTAATTCTTAACCGCAACTGTCAATTCTGGAAAGTTCTTTACAGTAATCGTACAATTGTTATCATATTTAAATTAGTTTTATCTTCGGCTTCTCTATAGTTTTAGTGGGACAACTATCGAATAATATTAACATTGCCTTCAACGAGTTCATATTTTAATATCAAAATTATTCACTTCAATGAATTTCAAATTTATGGCAATTTATACTATAAATTTATTTTGTTAGCAGACTAGTTACTAGTCTGGTAACAAAATAAATTTATAGTAGTTCTCAAATTTTTATCTAGTTTTTTTTAATATTTCGAAACCATGTAATGGAAAAACTAATCAACGTTTTCTATCATATCAACTATATAAACCATAAGACTATAAAAAAACTTCTCAAATTCTCAATCTATCGGAGATTGGGAGCTAATGTATGTGATCACATAACAAGATCGAAATTGTGAGTTGTAGAGAGCTTGGTTAACTTAAGGTTCAGTCCATATCGTCGACAAGGCGTCAGTAAATTAACAAGGGCTATTTTGGAGATGATAAGCGAGAAAGTATAGCAAGTAAGGAAACATGCTTCTAGATTATATAATATTGGTTAAGTTCACCATTATCGTTATATGATTAAGAGCAGAATATTGCAGGTTAAAAGATAGTTGAATCTTTACCAAATAATGTGAATACTGAGATATCTAGATTAAACAGACGATTTTAGCATTTTACATTATGACCCAAGTTAATGGTAGGACAAAGGTTGCTTGAAATACTGTCTCAGAATGAAATCGGAATCCGATACAATTCAAAAAGTGTGAAAGTAACAAAAAATTGAGGAGACTCTTTTGTTACTACTGAAGAATTTTAGTTATTACTTTTGTTGATACCTAATAGTTGTTTTATCGATGTCTATATAGATAATGTAAAACCGTTAATAAGGTGTACCTGTAAAATGTCGAAGAAAAAGTAATTGCTTATTGAACTGGAACAATAAAATATTTGTAATTTCTTGTCAGTTTGTCACCACATTACGGAAAACCTAGTAGATTAGATAAGGTTTTCACTAATAGAAAGATAATGGTCCCAATAAAAAATCAAGTCATTTTCCAATAAATTTATTAAACGGGAGGGAACATACTTTTGTTTTAACAAAGTTACAGATTCGAATCGCTAAATATTACGCTACTGTACGGTCCTAAAATCTTTATCTTATTTTCCCGTTATCCGGTTGACCTTCAGTAATTTTTGTAATTATTTAATCACCATATCACCAATGGCATTTGCTTTTTCGAATTCAAGAATATCTAATAGTAATGTTGATGCATTATAAAACAACGAAACGCCGAACAAAGAGAACGATATAAAATTACAGCGTGAGTTATTATTTACGTTGCAACTTTTATTATATTGGGACATAGTTTAGTAGTCCATTACGGTCAGAATTGGTACATTTATTTAAATTTTAGTGTATGTAATTATGTTGCAAACATCGCAGCATCTAACGAAACGCGCGCATTGGCGAACGGGTTACTCACACAGCGACAGACTTCGCATTGCGTACATGCACGCACAACAACAGCGCGCGCGCCGCATCGCGGCCCCGCTCGCAAGTAGGTCAGGGCGCTCTGCGGCCGCGCGGCTTTTAAATTTAGAACGATCTGCGCTTCATACTTCGCCCCACGCGATCTCCTAAATACAAGTTAACCATCACCTTCAACATTATACATTTACTACTACTGCATTGGATACTTCGGAATCTCAAGAATTTGACTAGAGTTTAATTAATTTCATTTCGTGACTTTCTTGTGAATTTCTTTTATTTACCCATGTGTCTTATTTAAACCATTGTATTATTAGTTGCAAGATTGATTGATTATCTAATTTCACGCTATTTCCACGTTACCTTTATAGATCAAACCTACTACAGATGATTTACAAGTCGATGTTAATGTTCGCCTTGATTGTATGTTTAACATAACATACGCATACAATATCCCTATTCTAAAATCATAAAAAAACACTATACGTGAACCAACTGAACTGGCAATGATGCTGTTTTTTAAACTATTATTGTTTCCACATCAGAGGAAAATTATTGTACTTATCAATTATGATCGGGTCGAATTATGGAATGACGGGGATTCTATTTACCTATAATAAAATTATGTTTTATTGACGGGATTGGGAACGTAAACTCTTCAATTGAAGTAAGATCTGACTATCTGTGTGAGTACCAAATATAACCTGGCTATATGTTCCAACTTCTGTAGTATCGTCACTTAAATTCCCGTCTATTCTAAAATAAAAAACAACAGCAATATACTTGTATCACTAATAAACAAAACAGGACACGACAGATTCGTCACAGCTATGAGTGGATGTATCTGACGTAGTTTTATTACTGCGCTTGTTAGACAAGACGCATGATCAACAAATGGCTGGACATGATCAAGGACTACAAAGTTTTTATCACTTTGTGAGATTATCGATTTAGATTACCGAAAACTGTTAAAGAGAGACAAACCAATGTCGGATAGAGATGACATGATAATGATAATTAATTTGAAAGATGAAAGCATGACAAAACAGATATAGACAGTGCGAATGTAGATGGCTGTAGGTGGGGAGACTTAAGTTGACATTACACGACCCAAAAGCTCGTGTATTCGAGTGGTGTCAAAAGTCTCCGAACTAGCGTGTTGTAGAGTAATTAATGTGGAGGAAGCTAGACAATTCTAGTCTAAATAATTATTTATGAGTCGTGACACTTGGCACTTGATACTTTCTGCCAACACAATTCTCTGTTCTCTCAATTCTTCTGTTTCTCAATTTTAAATTACATATGTACACATATGTAATTTAAAATTGAGAAACTTCAAAATTAATAGTTATGGGTAACAAAGGCCACACTTTTCAATGAAAAAAGGGAAGTGATGGTTAGTTATCGTATGCATTGAAGTTAATGTTATAATTTGATATTGCAGTATTGCAATGAAACTGATACACGTAATATAAACAATCTTACTTTCGATTCATTCACAAATGCGAAGGCTTCTCGCGTACTGTATAAAAGGCTTAGTAATCGTTTAGGTTCGTATCCAAAGGGCAAAAAACGGTACACTACAACTAAGACTCCACTGCCCGTGTGTCTGTCACCAGGATGTATATCATGAATCGTAATAGCTAGACGATTGACATTTTCACAGATGACGTATCTCTGTTGCGGCTGTAGCAATAAATACTAAAATACATAATAAAGTCAATATTTTAGAGGGCTCCTCTACAAGAAACGTGATTATTTCTACAATGCTCCCTGACAGGTAGTCATCGCTAGTTTTATTTCTATAGCGGTAATTGCAACGATTAATCGCGCGATATTTTCAGACAAATCTAGACGTTTATAATTATCTTAAAGTAAATTATGAACAGGAGATTTTCCAAGTTTACATTGGGGTGATAATTAAAAAGTGATATTAAAGTGTTCTTATAGAGAATAGCTAATGTACGGAACGTTTCGTGCGCGAGTCTAACTCGAACTGGATCGTTTTTATTTATATTTACAAGAAAATTGCTTAAGTAGGCCAATCAATCTAAATCATTTATATGTATTTTATTCTGCGACGATTCATCGCGTTTAGATGTATGTAACCATTATATCAACTTTATTACTTGTTTTCATGTGTTCTCAAATTAAACATGCAATGTTGTTTGTGAGTATTAAACATGCTCACCTTATAGCATTTTTATTTTACTTTATATGTTAAAAATCCACTAAAACCAGCATAATTTGAAACTTAAATACTTTGAGTTGAATTTTTATTCGTTTGAAAATAACTACCATCTTAGAGAAATCAAAAATGAAAACTGTCTAGTAATAGAAAGAAATAGCCACGAGAATAGAGGAAACTGTACGCACAATTGAAAAAGAAAACAAACATAAGAACAGCAAATAAGGAGACTAAAGGTGAAATAATTTTGGGATTTGTTCACGAAATCCCATACGATTTCATGATCATGTGTTTTGTGTCGTGTGATTGAATAATCCTACATGTTTAAAAAAATATCGGCTCGCACACATCCCCGAAGGGCCGAGGGAAATTGGCACCCACGATTAGCCGAGGACATTACTATGTTAAAGGTGGCAAGTCCGTCGCCATGTCGGACACAAATCCAATCTTATGATTTTCAGATAAACTAAAAATAACATTAGAAGAAATTGCCCTAGGAAATCGAACTCAGGACCTCGTGCGTAAATGTCGTACACCACAGAGGCGATTATTGATATACATATTAATGCAATCAAAGATAATAATATCATTTAACAATAAGCATGTTCATATGATGACACTTCCACATTAATCAAGAAGACATTCTTAAAAAACACCAACGAACAATTCGAATTTAACTCTGCATTTTTTAATGAAAATTATGAATGAAGATTTTAGAATAAATTAAATAAATGAATTAAAATAGCTTAACTTAATAGGTAACAATACTTGAAGTAACGCATAAGCAATTCGTGTTTAACTGTATTTCTTTTTAGTTAATGTTTAAGTAAGAATATCAGAATAAATTAATTTAAATAGTGCTAATAAAACTTGACACCATAATCACCTCATATGGTGATAAAATACATCTAAATATTTAACATTTTGTCCGTTGATTAATGAATATACCGAAAACGACTAAATTCGGCTTTTTATAATTACAATTTTTGTCATCATCATGATGATGTCGTTCAGTTCTAGACGAAGGTTATAGGCTTATTTAATATCAAGCAACGACCTTCACATAAAATTATTTTTAAAACCACAATATTATATGAGATCTCAGGAGATTTGGTTTATTAATGGTTTTTTTATATTAGGAGGACTTTGGGCTCTATTTCTAAAATTTATCATGATAAAATATCTATTTTTGCTGTCCGCAAAATAGAAAAGTTGATGACAAAACACGTATTTCCTAATAAGTTTATTTGTTTTTTAAACATTCAATTTTATAAAGGTAAAATAATATAATTCATTTTTCTGGAATATGGGGTCGCCTTAGTATTTTGGGCTAATTTACTTTTTTGTAACTAACTTGAACTCCAAATAGTTATAAAATTGAAAAATTCTACCCGTTCTGTTTCCCAACATTTAGTCAACAAGTTGTCTAATAATTGCCAAATTGAGTGGCAATGACCAAAATTAAGAAACACCAATTGCGTATCTCTCAGAGTATTTCTATACTAGTTTCTGAAGACTTCACACCTGTCTACATATATTGTAATAGCAATTAACGGACAAGTAGTAGTGATGAGCGGTCAATTAGGTTACATTTTGCTAATGATATGAACATATTTCCAATTGTTTTGAGGCCTAATTAAGCTTAAAAAGTCTATGATAAAGATACAAGTAAAATGCATAAAATAACATTATTATTTCGATCAAATACAGAACAAAAAATGTTTTGTTATAAAGCTTAACTTTTATTTTAAGCTTCGAATATACTTTACAGACAGAAACAAGAGTTTTTAAATTGAAAAATATATCAGACCCAACTTACTATCTTATGTTTCTCAAAAGTTTGCCAGTGCATTTACTTACGGCGTGTGATGTAATACCATCTGGCATCTGGGTTGTTCCTAGCCCGAGCGGCCTACATTCTTTTGTGTCGTGAGTTCGGCCTAAAGACCTGTTTTCGCAGAGTACTTACAAGGGAATAATGCTTTTGAAACTATTCTTAAGCATAATTTTAGTCTTAAAATTACTTAGTTTTAAAATGCAATCAACTCACCTTCAAGTTTCATGCCGACATCGAGACACTTTTGGAAGCGGCAGAAAGGACACCGCTTTCTTTGGGTCTTATCAATGTGGCAAGCTCGTTCTGCAACGCACGTATACACTTTCTTGTTTTGTACGGTCCTCTTGAAAAAACCTTTACAAGACTCGCAGGTAAGCAACCCGTAGTGGTAGCCGCTAACTTTGTCTCCACACACTGGACATAACTCCTCGATCACATCCTTCGTATCAGTTTGATCACAAACAGTGCCAGCGGCGGGCAGATACGCTCCAGGTTCACCACCAGCACCTGTTGGAAATAGATATGAAGCGTCGAGATTGGCGTAGCCAAAAGGTTGTTGTTCTGATGTACATTGATAAGCTGCGCCTTGCGGCACGTATTGCTGTGAGGCACCGGAGGGCCCACTGCCGGAGCCCGAACCTTCCGGGCCCGGACTCAAATCGAATGGGGACATGTTGAGGGACATGAGGCCTGTCTGCTGGTCCATCGTCATGCTCAGCCGCACGGAGCGGCTACTTGGTACAAATCCCTACAGCGGCGTTCAACCGCGACAACGTTCACACAGTCACTGAGTTCACTGGCGGTCTGACCGCAACACTATCTGCCGCTCGCGGGCTGCACCTGTTCAAGCACTTTAATTAAAGACACGTAAATCCGACCCATTTTGTCTTTAGTGTATAATATATTTAAAAAAGTTTAGACGCCGGCCACGGTTCCGCACAAAACTTGTCAATAGAGCGATGTCAGTTTTGTTGACGACACGCGTCGTTACGATCGCACAAGTACAAATGTCACTGCTGCACATGTACCACTCAAGGAACGTTTCGCGATCGACTGGCGGCCGGCCGGCGGCAAGGCGCGCGTGCCGGCGCCTCCCGCATGCGCGCCCCGCCGCTGCCCGCAAACCCCCGCTCGCTGGCACAATGGAAAACGATTAGGAGCCCATGTAATAAGTGAAAGTGAGTCGGTGACCCACTTTCCCGCGATCCAGGTCTATGTTAGTGCGCGTTCGCGCGGTTGCGCCACCGCGCGGGCGGGGGGCGGCCCACTGACCCAGTTGCGCGCGGTGCCGCAGCAGGGCAGGGTTGCCGCCAACAACATGTTTACGTTCGCACAGCAATAGCTGTCGCACAGATAACACTTTACAAACAGAACCATCTTCCCCGCGGTCTGACTGACCACAATAACTAACAATATGTTCGACAATTTGCGATTCAATTATAATATTTATTTACTTTAAAAAAATAATGGATAATTCAAAATGATTTTACACGTTTATAAATTGAAACCCATATTGATCTGGTATTTACCCGATAAGAAAAATATTTTAAAATAAATCTTTTAAGATTCCGCATTTACTATTTTTCAGATAATTACATAAAAAATAATATTTTCCTATAAAAATATCAAATAGCCTAAGATCGACCGTTATAACACCCTTAGATCCCAAATTGATATAAAAATATAAAGGAACTGACAATCTTAAACTATTCGTCAAACTAAATATTACATTAATTTCTTTAATCCATATTCATGGACAGGTAATAATAGTAATCACCAGGTTGTTAAGTATCAAAGTACCTAATCAATATAGATAAATTAAACACAAGGTTTCTTGAGAAATAAAGTATGCTTTGAAAAATAAGAATCGAATAAATAGTAATACACATTTTAGAATATCTGGACGAGAAAACCCTAATATTACTGTCTACGTTCCTCAAATAAAACTTATCGAATAGCAATGGTAATGGTGTCGTTACTGTTTTCACAAAAACCAATAATTTGACGAATTGGTTTGATTTGAATATTTTGAGCAGTCAAATTCAAAACAGCGATTGGGATGTTGTTAATAACCAATCACAAGTGTCATTCTTCTCTAGAAATCTAGAAAACTGTTCAATAGAAAAAAAACAGAAATTTCTTCATTTATCAATTTGATCGGCCTCTTTGGTCTTATTTAACCAGTTTGTCAATTAAAAGTTGTCAATCTGTCAAATAAAATTGCCTTCAAAACCTATCGCACTATTCAAAATGACACTTAAGTTTAAATTTTATAATTTTGTTGATATTATAAAAATCATGTAACAAACACGAAACTGGATATAAAAAGACATGATTTTTAACGGCAACAAGTAGCATTTAATATAAAAAGCTAAATAAATTAAAGATCTTGACCTAGTTTTGGCTAAAATCAGTCAACGGGTCACGAACGAGTGACTGGCTGTGACAG
This sequence comes from Lasaia peninsularis, assembly GCA_018236625.1. NCBI lineage: Eukaryota > Metazoa > Arthropoda > Insecta > Lepidoptera > Riodinidae > Lasaia > Lasaia peninsularis. Next base: position 20,156 of record DVZL01000260.1, read on the forward strand.
CCTTGTGCTCACTGTGTAACGCGAGTCGACGTGTTCTAAGACACTACACGTACACTGCACATAAGGTGACACGTGACGAGAATGTAGTATGGTAACGTGCGGGTCTAAAACCACGCACACTCCATGTATGGCGTAGCCAAATATTTCACATTACATCATAGCAACAGCTTAAATAAACATAAAAGCAATTAAATGCCGCAAGGTTACTAATGTGCAAAAGGAAAACATAGTTCAAGTCCTAAAATCAAATGCTAATAAGTTTTTCCCCTAACTAGATAATGACCAACGATTCAAACGACAATTTTCGATTCAGTGATATTTAATACTAATGTACTACACATTTTAAGTTTCTTGAAGAGAAAATTGAAAATCTTGACATGATATTTTACCATCTATAATTCTGATACCGTTATTACCACGTGCTTCCTAAATATTTAAAACAATGATCCAATTTTCACAATCTCAATGGTCATTACGTCCTAAAACGTTCAAAACTGTCTATGTGTCTCTAAAGAAAGCGTTTTGTTTAGATATGAACACTAAAAAGTATAAATATGGTGTAATTTATGCAAAAGTCACCTGTACTTAATACATATTCAACGTCAAGAGAATCACAGAGTATGAGTCAATAAAGAGCGATTTCATAATCGAAACCTGAATACCGGATGAAAAAGCGACAGTTGTGTACGAAGTGTGTCGTTTTCGCTATCGTGCAGACAGCGCACACCTCGGCCTCCTACGAAAGCAAAAGTGTGCCTCCAACTCGTCGCAAGCGCAACTTGCTTTCTTCGCATGCGCACAACTGACGTCATACTTTCCCCATGCCCATTGACGCGATTGATGTAACATAACATAATACCGCGCAATAGAATGCCCGCCGGTGATTATGATCGCCGCACAATTGAACTTATGCGAGCGGCTAATTATATTAGTTTCTTTTACACCGATTTAGTCGTTGAGCCATTTTGGTTTATGAATAAACTGATGTGAAATTAAAACGCATAATGAGATAATTGAGCATGATTTTCTACGGTCGTAGGTTTTGTTCAGATATACATGAGTTTTATTTGGGGCATATGAAATTTTATTTGTTTACACATGAGCATTCGAAAGTCGCCTTTGCGGTCGAGCGCTGTCGGTGTCTGATTTTAACCGTCTCGGAGGTCCCGGGTTCGACTCTTGGGTAGAGCAGCTTTAATTTTTTCAGTTTATCAAAAAATCGTAATGTTGCTAGAGATTGGATTTCTGCTCGATATGACGGCGGACTTGCCACCTGTTGTGTTGACCTGATATCGTCGACTAGTCATGGGCGAATAAGTATGTATCTACTACCTACTGCTAATCCTTTGGGGAAACATTTGGCGTGACGATATTTAACCTATAATTTGTTTACGCCCTATCAAAACAGTTAGGACTACAAAATACGTTAAAATGAATTGATAAATATATTTTTTATTAATTCCAAGAGGAAATCCTATAAATTTGTATGAAAATTTTAATATATATTTGATAGGCATCAGAATAGGTCGTAAAGAATATTTCATACTTCGTAATTTATATGGCAGAACAAAGTTTGTTTGGTAAGCTATTATAAAAAATGTAGTAGAAAGATTTGTATGATTATCAGCTATTATTATAAAATCCAGCGGACTCTCACATTATGACGATTTTACACAATGTGAAAATCTCTTATATAGAACAAATGAACTATAAAGAATGAATGAATAACATGTTAGTTGTTATACTCCTCCGAAACGGCTAAACGGATATTGATGAAAATTTGTACAAACACTTGGCAGGTCTGACAATAGGTTATCTATTTTACATACCGCAAAGTGCGATTGAAGTTCACCGGGAGCCAGTAATATATCAAATTTAATTTCAAGAAAACTGAGACGAACATTTCAATTCCAGAAGAACTTCCGAATCACCTAGATTTTTCTCCAACCGACTGCAACCGTATTAAGTTTGTAAACAGTAATTCCCTTCACGTGGAGCTTCTTTCCCAAGTATGCAGGAAATGTAGGTCGGAAAAACAATTGTCCTTCTGTAACCTAGTTTATGTTATTCTATTAATAGAGAATCATAATACACTATTCTCTATTATCTACTATAACCTAAACTATAATCCGTACAAATATAATAAATGCGAAAGTAACTCTGTCTGTTACGCTTTCACGCCTAAACCACTGAACAGATTTTGATGAATTTTAGTACAGAGATAGAGTTGTCCTTGAGGAAGGACATATGCCACTTTTCAACCGAATACATTAAAAAGAGGATATGTTTTTACGCAATAAGTTTTACAAATCGGAAAGTTGTCTGTGTTATTAAAATAAATCACGCGGGCGAAGCCGCGGACGGAAAGCTAGTCATAAATTAGAACTGTTTTTGGGATCTTCTTCGTTAGACTCTAAATAATGATCGAATACAATATTTTATTTAATTTTTTTTTTACACAATAATTATTCGAGAAATCGAATATCAAATCAATTTAATAAAGACATACTACAAATAACTATTTCATACAGTTAATATTGTATGAGATGAGACAACAAACAAGCACACGACTCTCCTGATGGTAAAAATAACCTTGGCCTATAGACACTATAGATAATTTAAAAAAATGTCTCGAGGTAGCAGATAGGCCTTATATGATAAGTCAAGCGTTAGCTTGCTTCACCCTACCGACTTTTTAATGACATCAGTCATTTTTAACAAGAAACAATTATATTAATAAGTAAGTGTAAAGCGGTCGCCTAAATCAATAATGCGCATTATGAATTTTTATGTTACAGGGGTTGGAATTGGTCGTGGAATGGGTAACACGAGGGGTCGCTAGGTAGAGCGTTTTGGATGTACGAGTCAAGTGCACTATGTTAGTAGGTCAATAGGTCAGCACCACGTACAAGTAGCTTATATATAGTATAGGAATCGCTCCTATCGTAATGGAGCGGATTTGGGAACAGAATTGTAAACAAACACCTTCACGCCCAGAGCCTTGCAAGAACAGGCAGAGCGTATTTCTACATACCTGCCTAGTTTCCCCCACATTGATTACGCTCTTCATATACGCGCTAGCTCGCCGGTTTACAGAATTATAACTATTTATTGATTAGGAAATAGTTATTAACCGCCGCCGTTGGTCGAGGGGCTAGCGTACACGCCCAACCCCATCGTCTAACCGCGAGGCTCGGGTTCGATTCCCGGCGGGGACAGACATTTGTTTGATGAACATAGACGTTTGTATTTCCGGGTCTGGGTGTTTATTAAATTTATTCTTGTATCTATTTAAGTATTTCTATGTATTAGTATTATTGTCTAACACCCATAACACAAGCATTTAATTTACTTACTTTGGGGTTAGGAAAATTTGTGTAATTTGTCCAGTAATATTTATTTATTTATTCAAATATAATGAATTCGAATGCTCGTGTGTTTGTGTGTTCTTTTTAGACTTTAAGAACGACGAAGACTTTAAGAAGGACGAAGGTTGCTTTATCAGGATATACGAGTATCTTCTGGTTCCCGTGGGTTAGCAGGCTTATTTTGTTAAGACTACAGATCTTAGTGTGTTGTACTTAAGCATGTTTTAAGTAATGTTGATGTATATGATCCCAAATCTCCTGAGCAAATTCGGAAGGAATGTTCTGTGGTTTACACGCGCTAGTCCAGTTACTTTCCCATTCGCTTTTTTCACACTAACCATGTTGCTTTTTGTTACCGGTTTGTTGTAGGTTAACCGAAACCCCAGTAGGGGAGCTCAAAAGGGCATTCAGGGAGTAACTCGGGCGCGTCAGTTTATGATATTGTAGATACCTTATACCATCGTTAAACAACTCCATTGCATATAAAATCTCTATATAGAGGCGTATGTGTAGGGTAGTTTGTGTAATTTTTATTAGCTTGAAAATATACTCTGGAGACGTAAGATTAAAACATATTTAAATAATCTGAAAATTTTAACGCGACGAAAAGGAGTGAGAGGATCAGGAACTTCATAAAACAAATCATCTACGTTCAACAACCGTTATGGCAAACTGGCTGATAGACATTTTTCTATCCTCGAGGACCCATTAAGCATGTATACTATTGATATCCTAAATGTCGCATATAACAAAAACAAATAAGTCCCCCGTGACCGACTAATCGAACCCGAGCCTCGCGGTTAGTCGATGCGGTTAGGTGTGTACGCTAGCCACTCCGCCATCGGGGCGGTCAAATATTTAGTAAAGATAAAAATAAACCCTAAACCAAAATTACTAATACCAAACTTAATAACATTTTATATCGCAACGAATGTCTAGAGCCTAAAAAAACAACACTTAAAAATATAATTTGTTTACTTTGTTCTCATGAAATTCAAACACATCTATCTAGAAGAGAATTTAGTTTGCGTAAACAAATAAAGGTCGGTCGGGAAGGACAAAGAGTGGCCTAATTTATCCCTGTGTGACCTAATTCCGACGCGGGCCTGACCTACATGGGCGTTCGCCGTTGTGGCCTTTATCACCGGTGTTATTCATCCAGTGGCCGATAATAATTGTTCTGATGTACCTATATAGCTTTTGTAGTAAACAGGTTTTCGTGTATTAATTGTTTTATATATTCGATAATAAATGTTCTATATAGTTGTATATTTAGCTTTTGTAGGAAGCAGGTTGTCGTATAATTATTTTATATATTCGATAATAATTGTTTTACATAGTCGTATATTTAGCTTTTGTAGGAAGCAAGATTTCGTATAATTGTTTTATTTGTTCGACAATTATTGTTCTACATAGTAGTATATTTAGATTTTGTAGGAAGCATGTTTTCGTATATTAATTGTTTTATATTTTCGATAATAATTGTTCTATATATGTACCTATATAGATATAAATTTACCTTTTGTAGTAAGGAAGAAGTTTTCAATTCGTCTATATGTTGGTTGGTTGGTACGGTGTACTGTACGGTTGGCATTATGTAAATGGAACTAATGTGTAAAAATAATTTAAAATAAAAAAGAGGTTTTCAACTTATGTGTATGTTTATCTTTTTATTTGGATTACTCCTTCAATTTCCAATGGATTGAGAGCATTCTTGTTTTGTATGATTTGTTATAGGTACCTACTTCAAAGGTAGTTCAAAGAACTTTTTGAAATACGAACAAAAAGAAACATTTACCTACGTCGAATTGAACTGCGTTTTTATACTACCATCCGATAGTTTCCTATAGAAGGTGAAGCCTGAGGAGTATTTTGTAAAGTTTATTAAGACTACGTTTCCGTTATGCGAAAAAGTAAAAAAATAAGGATTTACTGGTTTTTTTTACTGGTGGTAGAGTGCTGTGCAGCAACTGGCCCGGTAGGGATTTACCGCCTTACCTATTCCTGCCGCCATTGTCGTGTTCCGGTCCGGAGGATAGGGTAGCCGGTAGACTTGCACATAAGGTCTAATAGCCCCACCACAGG
>DVZL01000261.1:0-25598 GCA_018236625.1 Lasaia peninsularis
CAAAAATTATCGCTTCTCGTGACGGGAAGTATAGATATAGTGAAAATATATCGAACGACTAATCGTCGTCTTAACCGCCATCTAAATATGGATAGCGACATCTATTGGTCGGGTCGGGAGGTTCTTTGTATGGTAGAATAAATATTTACTTTATACTACAAACATACATCATCTATGAAAATTTCAACTCTCTAGCTGTCATGAGACACAGTCTGGTTACACGTTACAACAGACAGACGGACAGACAGCGAAGCCTTAGTACGGAATACGGAAACCTAAAAAAAGATTCTAATAACATACCCGTAAATGGTACACCCTCCGCCTTTTGTAAATCGGTTAAAAACAAACGGAAACTGTGACTAAATAGTTAAATAATATTAGAATAAGTATTGATTTCTCAAACCACATTGTTGTTTTAAACTTAACACGGAAATTATTTGTGTTGATAAATATTTTTCCTCGTCCATTTTGTAATAACATTCGTAGTAAAATAATCATTTGGCGACGTTTATTGTTTAACTTTTAAACTTAGTATTGCATATTTGCGTATAATATATGTACTTGCGGGGTAGGCTGACTTTTTTTATGATATTGGAAGGCAAACCAGTGGAAAGGATAAAAGTTATTCATATAGTATTATTGGAATTCTACCAAGTGCTGACGACGAATTTCGTAAATTGAACCAACTTATTTTTATACATAGCAAAAAAATACAACTGTTATTAAAAACCTGCCAAGTGCAAGTCGGGCTTTCGCACGAAGGGTACCGTATCATTATCGATAAAAATACTCTTAATATATTTACTTTCTTATGTTTTTGTTATTATAGCGGCAGCATACTATAACAGAAAATATACTTACATCACTCGTAAAAGTTTCAGCTTTCTAACATTATCATAGCTTATGAAATAGAGCCTGGTGACAGACAGACAGACAGACCGACGAGCTTACTCTTAATAATAGGACTCCATTTTACTTTGGGTGCGGAACCCTAAAAAGTATCAATATAATGAAATTCCACCGAGTGCCGACGAATAGTATAAATTCCATCAACTTGTTTTTGTATAATATATATAGCCACAATAACGTCAGTGCTCGCCATTGTCATGTTCTGGTTTGGAGGGTAGGGTAGCCGGTGAACTTATTCACGCAAGAGGTTAACCATCTCAGCCTCAAGTCGGCAACGCACCATTTCCACCTTTTGTGTTTATAGGCGACGTGTATTTCTTACCATCAGGAAATCCGTCTGCTTGTGTGCCCTCCAATATCATAAAAAATCACTTTACAATATCAGTGGTGTCTCCAAAGTGAATTTAGATCATGATTCATATCATTAAGTTACATCATCCAGGATCCTCATTACTAAATACCATTAAATAAGGCACTAAATCATATTATAATTTATGAGCCACCGTCTGATACAGATGGCATTTGAATGCGCCGTTTGGGATAAAGAAACATTCACAGAAACTAAGTGGGCTTTTGAAACGTCACGGTGTCATTCATTTGGTTTGACATAATACCATTTAGCGGTTATTATGATTCATTTACATAGAATCACGTGAATTATAATTTACTCAACTCGTGAGCGCTTCTCGTAATATTACGATATATTGAAATAAAATGAAATGAAAATTATTGATTTGCCGAATATGTGTGTTTAAAAGTTGATACAAAACAAAGGTTTAAATTATATCAACATTTTCTACCACAATGTGGTGTGCAAATATTTTAACACTTAATTTATATTTGTTTATTAATTACTAGCGACCCGCCCCGACTTCGCACGGGTGGAATTTTAACGGCAACCTGCTTCATAGATGTGCACCCCCCTTCCCTACCGTTTCGCCGTGCAAGTCGTGCGACACATATCGGCCGGCGGCCATCATTCATTATAATACCAATTACAATTTTTAATTCATAATATCTTTTGAATGGATTGCCCGATTGGAATAAAATAAAAAGTAATTTATAGCTATTGAAACAATCTTCCTCAATAAGTAGTTTATTTGAATAAGGATTAAATAGTATTTGACGATAACATAGGCTAATAATTTTAATTACTTTTAATCTATGGAAAAGTGGTTATAATGGCTAAAATATAAATGTTTAGTTTATACTATCGCGAATTTTTTTCTAGGCATTATTGAGTTCTACAACTTTTCTATAGAAGTCAACCATACATCTCTAACCATTTAGGCAGCGTTCGCGAGAATCGTTAACGTACGGCAGTTTTTTCGTCGACTAACTCCACAATTTCCACTATCACGAAAAATCCTATCTATTTTCCGGAATAAAATATAGCCTATACAAATTCGGAAGAATTCCTCTAAGTAATGGTAAAAAAAATTTTGAAATCGGTCCAGTAGTTTTTGAGCCTATTCAATACAAACATACAAAAATCAAATAAACATAAAAAAAGGTTTCCTCTTTATAATATTAGTATAGATAAAATTGGATTGTCTGTATGTAATATTAAAATAACTACTTTTTAGTAAATAAATATGTAAGTTTACAAGGAACATATACGAAAATAGTATTTTCTAGAATTTTTGTCTGTCTGTACCCGCTAATCTCTGAAATGGCTGAACCGATTTTGACGGGGACTTTCACTGGCGGTTCACAGCTGATGTAATAGGGAGAAGCTTAGGCTAGTTTTATTTTAGAAATTTACGACATACAATATTTAAATTAAAACGCGAACGAAGTCGCGGGCACAGCTAGTTATTAATAAAATCACTGAAGATAAAGTATATAGAAGTCATTTACTCTGGTAAAAATCCATCCCCTTATCCATTCCTGACGTCAGTTAAAGGAAGTGAGGTAACTAAAAGTAGTCGATAGAGTTTCATATTAGTTTTAACATCCCGGAAACAGGCGATCAAGCACCTATAAAATATATGTTTCTATAGTTCACAGGTATCTTTTATTATCAGCGGAACAGTGAGTTTATTTGTGAAAAAACTTAATTTTTTTTTCTAGAGTGCAGTAGTAGGCTCCAGAGTGACTCTGCCATGTAGGGTGGTGGACAAAACAGGCCAGCTTCAATGGACAAAAGATGACTTCGGGCTTGGTACTCATAGACATTTAACTGGATATGAACGATATAAAATGGTTGGGAGTGATGAAGAAGGTAACTTTGTTTATCAAGATGTTCACAAACTGATACGATCCCATACAACAAATTACGCTTAAAATCGATTCAGTAATTTTCTGTTCCAATTCAAAAATGATTCAACTTTAATGTTACAATTAAATGGAGCCTAATATCTTGGCCAAACGTAGGTGTCCTAGTATATCTGGACTAACGAGTCGTAGATATACTAGCACAACTCTACCTACCGTTTCAGGGATAATAGGCGTGAAGGCAATTTTACTTTATGTCACAATTAAAATGAAGACTTTAATCATGTTTGCTTTCAGGAGACTACTCGTTGGAGATAAGGGACGTGACTCTTGATGATGATGCCTTGTATCAATGTCAAGTTAGCACTGGACCCAAAGGTACGTTTACTACTACTGTCTTCTAAATATAGTCTATTAATTCGACAAGAAAGTATAAAATATCAACTTTACAAGAGAGTGATTTGAAATAAATAAATATCATAATATGTTGTGGGCGTTAGACAACGATACTAATACATAGAAATACTTAACCCTAGAATACTAATGTTAGTCGAATTGACTAACACTGCATCCAAATCTTGCTGTCTCTTTAGAATGAATCCGCCGTGCGACTTGTTCTTTCGTGTCAACTCTGTCGCCGGTTGGACGTTTACGAGAGTGACAGCGTCAAGCCGGTAAGTACAGCCATTTTGGAAATAATTCGTTATTGTTAGTCGATATGACTTATGATTAGTATTTATGTAATTTTTGCGATAAATGTCTTTATGTCATTATCGTGTATTGTTTGTTTGTTTATTGTATTTTATTTGATTTTAGATTAAAAATGACTTCTTCACAACAAAGAAATAAACTTTATTTTAGGGATGAAGAGTTGGCGAGATATTTAAATCATAAGGACAATGACATTGACGAGGAATCTGCTGGAAGTGAGACAGAAGATCAGTTAGAGATTGAGCAGCTGGAACAAACGGATGAAGAAGAAGATAGGCCAACTGAAGTAATATCACCCAATGTATCTACCCAGATTCATCTATAATATCCGAGAGATCAACATAGGAGAGTACAGCCCAGGAGAGTAACATGCCTATGTGCATGTTTTATGAGATGTTGAATATTATGACTTTTATAAACAGCTACGTTATTTACTGTGAAAATTGAAAATTGAAAATTGAAAGAATTGCATACTGCCCTTATTAATCCTCGTATGGAAAGATGTGTAACTAAGCCGACGTTGCATAAAAAATTAAAATTAAGAGCTAACAGTCAAGATTTTGTTCCAGATAGTTCAGGAGAAAGTAGCACTAGTTCTGGATTGAAAAAAAGGAAGATTTGTAGCTATTGTCCGCATAAAAAACATCGCATGAAATCTATGTGCTCAAAGTGCAGCAAAAATATATGCGGCGAACATAAAGTTGAAATATGACACATATTATTATTATTACTGCAATAAAAACTACTAATTAATATTTTTTATGTATTCTTAAAACATTGTTCTATAATATTTAGAAGAGGTTAAATTTTTTTTTTTCAATTTAATGAGACTGATATTTGTTTTTTACTAAAATAATTCATAAATACTAAAACATTATTTTTGTTTAAAATAAGATATAATAAACTAATCATTAAAATAAGATGTAATATATATTATTTATTAGATTTATATATGTGTTAGTCGAAACGACTAATAATAAGTATTTCCGTATAAAAAATATGATTAGTATTCTAGGGTTAAATAGATACAAGAATAAATTTAACCCGGAAATACAGACATCTATATTGTTCATCACAAAAATGCCTGCCCCCTTCGGGAATCGAAACCAAGCCCCCGGCTAGTCAATGATGTATTTCTGTTACCGCTATAACTAAAAATACTAAAAAGAGACTAAAATAAATACTTAAAGGAAGCTCCCATACAACAATAGTAATATTTCTAAGTCTAATATTATTGAAATAAAAAAATGTGATTTGGTTTTATAATCATGTAAAATTTTATTCTATGGATAGATCGAATTAAGAATCTTTCATTGTTATTATGGTAATATTAATAAAACAACGCAACAGAAAAAAAAACAATATCACATTACCGTTAGAAAAACACATAAAAATATAATATGTATTTCGTAATATTAAAGATACTACATGTTGAATTTGCTCGCTACATTCAATAATATTGCGAATATTGTGGTTGAAATAGAATATTAATACTGCGATATAAAAGTCTGGCACGGAACATCTTACGTCGTAAAAATGTATTTGATGCCTCTATGACCGAACGTAGACAAAAGCCGGCACAGAAAAGATGCGGGTGACATGGATGTTAGAAAAGAGATTTAGTTGATATGGTTTATATGATGGTAAATATTCACCGGTTTCCTTAATGACAAGGAGGATTATCGCTTGTTTGAGATTCTTGTGATTTTAAATATATCTCAAACAATGTAATATATTTTTACTGTTATGAGTTTTATATAGTATACTTGCTTATATTTTTTAACAACTAGAAAGACAGGGAATTTGAGATATAATTAAATTTGATTTAACACATGTAAACATTTTCAATTTTTTTCGGGCTTAAATCTTCTTTTGGATTTAATAAATTGCGCTTCTAAAGTTCTTACTTTAACAACTAATACCACATCCAACGCCATGCTAACTTCATGGATCCAAGGCAACATAAATGGCTATTTCCCTTATTGACAATAGCACAGTTGGGAGATTGACTATCGATTACGAGCAATATAAAATACTGGCTGTAGCCCCGACTTCACCTGCATATTTGATTGCTACTCAAGACAGCAGTATCTACAAATTGAATATTGGTTTTTCGATTACGTATTTTTTTGTTCTTGTTATAAAGTTTATACTTTTTTTAAAAAATACCTTCAAACCTATATTAACCGAAAGACTAGGCAAAGGTGTGCTAATATACCCAAGACTCATAGATATATTAGAACATCCACGATTAGCCAAGGTACTAGGACACATGATGTGATAGGTGGCAAGACTATCGCCACTTCGGCCACATTCCAATTCCGGGTAATGTCAACAATTTTACTCTCTATCAATTACTAAAGCGCTAATGCTACCATAACTTTCTTACAAAATAATTTAGCAGCTTGTGATAATCTGATTTTCAACACAAACTGAATTAAGCTATTTTTACAGTCTGTCGACGATAACTGAGTCGTATATGATGTTTTCTATTAACTGATTTATACTACTTTGTTTGTTAATCATAACAGGTAATAAGGTCATCGCGGTTTTTAAATCCGAACTAGCCATTTTAATAGTACTTTAAACACCTTCAAGATAACACAAGCTTAGTATTTCGCTATCCAATAATTCAAGTTTCTTACAAGCGTTTCCATTAAGTGACTTATCAGCATTTTAAATTCTTCTTTAATTAAGTCGTTCTTAAAATTAAATAACCAACTAGAATTCTTTAATACTTCATACAATTGATCTAATACAATAGCCATATTATACCATTTTATACAATAGTTATAATTTGGATACAATAAAGTAACAAACATTCTTAAAGTATTAGAATATATGCATAGGGTAAATTGAGATGAAATATAGTTATGAATATATTATCTACGAGTAAAGTCCTTAATAAATATCCCGTTATTGAGCAATATACGGTAAATACGACACTCAGCGAGGTCTGTACTGATATTATAAATGCGAAAGTAACTCTGTCAGTCTGTTACGCTTCCATTAAACCGATTTTGATGAAATATAGAGTTGACCTTGAGGCAGGACATAGGCTACTTTTTAACCGACTAAATAAAAAGAGCGTATATTTTACGCAATAAGTATTATGAGTCGGAAATATTAAAATAATTCACGCGGGCGGATAACTAGTTTCTTATAATTTTCTTACTTACACTTTACAATTGGTGAATACGGTCTAACGGCTCATCTGCTATACCACCGGGAAGACCTCGCCGCTGGTACTTCCGAAACAGGGACTTCCGCTGCGTATTCCTCATGATTTGCGAAGTAATCCACTTCATGTGGCATCGTTTGTATGCACGGTATATGCCGGAACCAACAGATATATCATTGTCAAGATATGATCTTTTTAGGGTTCCGTAGGCAAAGGGTAAAAACGAAACCCTATTACTAACACTCTGCTGTCCGTCAGTCTATCTGTCTGTCAGCAGGATGTATGTCGCATGAAAAATGATAGAAAGTACCCCGTATTCTTCCAGGTCCTCTGTGTAGTATAGAGCAACAGCTTTCTGACCAGGCAGCTCGTATGAGGCGAGCATAGGTTAACTGGGTCATTACCAACATGACACATGCAGCAGTCTGAGTAGGGGTCCACTGCCTTACTACTGTCGCTATAATGATATTGTCGTGTTCCGGTCCGGAGGGTAAGGTAGCCAGTAGACTTGCACATAAGGTCTAACCGCTCGACCACAGGGCAGCGCACACACACACCTACAACATCTATGTTGTTTATGGGCCACGTTTGTATATTACCATCAGAACACCCGTGTGCCGTTGCTGTCTATCCCATAAAAAATATATGAATTTCTATTACCCCTATAACAATAAATTTTAAAAACAGAATAACAAAAACATTTTTAGACGGTTCCCATACAAAAAACGTAATTTTTTCCGTTTTTACATATTTTACGGAACCTTTTGTGCACACGTTTGATTCGCACTTGGCTGATTTTTTTCACAATTATTTTTCATGACTTGCACATGTCCTAACTAACTATAGTGAGCACCAACAAATGTCCACCAATACCAATATTCCTCAGTAAAAGTAGCTGAACTAAATAATACTGGTAAATGAAGTAGAATCAGAGATGCTGATGGACTTACCAAAGACCCTGGAAAGAACATTAAAACATGTCTCTCTGACATTGAGAGGGAACCAGACTCTGAGTTACCGAGATTAACACTAGGATGATGATGATGGCCTCTAAACGATATTGTTACCTATTTAAGTGGTCCCTTTAACGTCTTATTTTAGGGATTTGACGTCGGTAATCTGATAACAGACCCTAATTTAGTATAGAAGTTACGGCACAACAAACTTTAATTAGTTTAAAGCCATATTTAGTAAACTATAAAGTGCTTTTTCGTGTACATTAAATGGAAGTTTGGGATAAAATAATATTAAGATCGGACGGCTTTTAAATGTGATTTATTTTAATTATCTAGAAGATAAGGAATATTCGGTTTAAGTGAAATATTTTATGTTTTAACAATGGCATATGTAACTGATAATAGACCATTTGATATAGAAAATGGATCAATGACAATTTCGTAAATCGTAAGTGGCGTGTATATATTATGTCTACATGTTATAGAACAAAGTCGCTTCCTCCTGTCTGTCTGTCCCTATGTTTCATTAAATCTTAAAACTATGCAACAGATTTCGATGCAGTTTCTTATAATAGATAGAGTGATTCGAGAAAATTGTTTTATCTATAACAATAACTTAATATGGTAAAGAAACATTGATTTTTAATGTAATGTCATAAACAAGCGTATTTATATCGTGGAAATATATCTGACTGTAAGAGATAACCCACTCTTTATCCTTTACTTAACTGGCAATAATGGCTTATTTACGAATAAATTTCAAGCAATTAAGTATCTTAAACACATTGTACATTTCATATAGATTAATATGGCCCTTAACAACATTAGATTTGAATGAATATATTCGAAGATATTACAAATTTAAAATGCAGGGAATTGTCACCGAATGCCATAGGCTATAATATTTCCACCCGACCGATACATAATAAAATAATTCACCGAAATGTTTGTACGTAACTTTCCTCGTGTTGGTCCAAGTCCTCTGTGTAGAATAAACCTGTCAGCTTGATAGGCTAGCTGGGTAGTAGGGTGATGTGCACCAACTCGCCCGGGTAGAGATCCACTACCCTACCTATTCCTGTCGAAATAATCAGAGGGTAGGGTAGTCAGTGGACTTGTACATCAGACCAAGTAGACAAGACACAAAACAGATGCACCTACAACATCTATGGTGTCTATAGACCGCATTTGTTAAGAGACCATCAGGAGAGCGCGTAACATCAGTAGAGCCGTGTGTTTGTTTACTGTTGCACCAAATTGGATATATCTTTCTTTTCGTGGTTTTTATTCTCAGAAGAAGAAAAATGTATTGTTCATTTCGCTGAGTCAGCTAGTTTTTAATATTCTAATAGAAAAATCCTAGACGTTTTTTTCGTATTAGCAGTATACGGAGAAAGAAAAAAAATTAAAATATTATGTATTAAGTTTTATTACTTGTGCAAATTACTTTTATTTTTTTTAAATAAGTTATTAAGGAAAACATTTTTTATACCTTCTACATATATAAATTATATATTTTTATTAATTAATTATTTATGTTTGTAATTTCTAATTTTTTAATTTTTTATTTCATATATGATTACACGTGACTGTGCTTTATATAAATTAATATATTGAATATTCCAATATCGTGTTAGATTTTACGTTTATGTTTAGAGCACCTTTAAACAATATTTCAGTGACTTTTGTTTCATACCATAAGGTTGCCTGGAAGAAATGGCTGACTTCGCGATAATTCCGCCTTTGTGTACCTATCATTTAGTCTCTAAGATTTATTTTGTATGTTTGCCTCTTTTGTATTTTTTGGTGCACAATAAAGAGTAATTTTATAATACTATTCTATATTATATATAATTAATTTTAAATCTCAGTAATTACAGGAATCTAAGATAAAATGAAAGAATATTTCATGGAAACTATATTTTCTCGTACTGTCATATAATGCACTTACCAGGCGATCTCTCTTAGTAAGTGTAACTAGAGCTAGGGTTTCTCCCCCTTCTTATACAAAAAAAAGTGTCTTCACGCCTATTATCCCCGAAGGGTTATGAAGAGGTGTGCTACTATATCCACGACTCGTAAGTCCAGTAGATATACTAGAACACACCAACTATTAGCCAAGGTACTAGGGCCCTGATGTGATAAGTGGCAAGCCTATCGCCATTTCGGGCACATTCCAATCCCGGGCAATGTAAAGCTTACTCAGAAAAATCTGAAAAACATTTCAGAAAATTTGCCTGATCTGGGAATACAAACCCGGGACCTTACGCAGCTGCCGGTCTTAATTGAACTAATTCTACTTTTAATGAAACAATATATAAAATATAAACAATTTAGTCTGCAATAAGTTTAACTACGTGGCAAACGTTTAACAGGCTTAAGACACCTGTACCGTTACACCACAGAGGCGATTATTCATCTTTAATCAATCTAATACAATTTTTCGAAATTCAATAATGAAAGCTACATATAAGAAAATAAGGGGACAACAAGGGCAGTATTCATAAATACAAATATATAGAACAGACTAAACAAACTAATTCAGTGCTAAGCTTCCTTTACTTAAGTAAAGAAGCCATAATAGAAGACCCTTAAAATATTACAATGAAGCCTTATAGCGCCACCGAAAATGACAAAGGGGACGAGCAATCACGGTGTCCATGGAAAAGACTTGGGACCTTCCGTCATGAATTATTCAAAGAAGATAACATTAACATATGGGTCCTGTGCTTTAATGTTTTTTGTTGGGTGGTAGCTTAATGATGTTCAAACTACATGAGGATGTATTGTGAAATGGTCCTACGTAACCTATGCCTGTATATGAGAAAGGATATCGAAATGTCTAATCTTGGAATAATTTTAAAGTAACTTTTAATAATGTTATCTTAACCTTTAAACAAGCAAATCTAGTGTATATGTAATTGGAATCTCAGAAACGGACAATTCTCATTTAATCAAATTTAGTACACAGAGGGTTGCGGGGCTGAAAAATCGATGTAGCTAGGTTTTGTTTTTAAAAAATTTCAATTTACAAAAAACTGCTACTATATGATTAGAATACGAATATAAATTTCATCATGAGCCCCAAGGCCGTAATGGCTCAGGTGAAATTTAGGCTGGTTATAAGGTGATCCCGAAGGCAAAATCACTGGATTGGAATCCAGATACATCCTTTCGGATTTTTTTCTAAGTTATTTCTTATTTTCGTCTTTTTTCAAGTTTCTTCTTTTGTATCTGAGTAAAAAAATACGAAAAAAAATTACTAACCCAAAAACGAGATACGGCAGTAAATACATTATTAAGAAAATCGATAATGGGCAATTTTTATAATAGGCCAACAATCGATTCAGTTGGCAGCAACTATTTTACCAAAACAGCAACACCACAGCTGCTTCAGTAGATGTCGTTTATATCAAACACCATATTTTTATTTTCATGTCGATAAGATCGTAAGATATTACATATTCACATTTTATCTGTATGTAATTCATACCTAACTAAATATATTCTACAAAAGTCATGATTAACAAAAAAAAAAAATGACAAGCTAAGATCGGTCTAGCTTGTAACTATAATGTTATAATACACTTCCACATTTTAAGTCATATCTAATTCTACACAATATTGAGACAATTTAGAGAGAGACTTTTTAGAGACAAATGTTATTTCAAATATAAATTTCCTTAGTCAATATATTATAAAGTCTTGTTGGCTTAGTCGTTAGCACGGTTTTCATTCCTATAGTCCAGGTTTCAACCCCGCCAAGTACCAATGAGTTTTGAGTACATTTTTTGAGTGCTGTGACACTGAACGGAAATTCGATCTAATCCTTGGTTTGGGCCTAGATTCCCTGCTAGGATGTAAAGGTCAGATGGTAGTCGCTCTGAGTAGAAACTTGCGTTCTTATCAAATTGTACAGATTACGTAGCCGACGCCGATATCATTAGACACAGAAACGGGATAAGTCCAGGACAAAGAAGCAGAATTTTAAATATTAATTAGGTTATTCTTTTTTTTTATCTTAGCCTTATCCCGTATTATATTAGATGACATTGGGATGGGCTACCTAGTCTAGGACGCCAGTTTTTACGCAACGCAACTATCATCTGACCTCTGAGACCCAGAAGGCTAATAGGCTCAATCCTAGATTAAGTCGAATTCAATGAATCTGGGTTTCCTCACGATGTTTTTACTTCGCCGTAAGTGCACTCAGAAAATATACGTAAGCTAGAAAAACAGGCATATGTCTTCTCTTCTAAACGGAGCCCCTTCTACCTGGCTCCGACTTTCCGAAATATATCTTCAGAAATAACTGACTTCAACTTCAGGAAATACATCGAATCGGAAGCAAAGACCGCTACAAAAAAGTTGGGCATTCTTTCCAAAATCAGGCAGTACTTCAGCTCGGAACAATTGCTACATCTGTATAAAGCACAATCTTGTATGGAGTATTGCTGCCAATTTCCACTTTTGGGATTGATCAGCCTAACACCAGCTGACTGCTTTAGATTCGGCGAAGAAACGACCTAAAAAACTTATCGGTAACGCCGCTCTGACCAACACTAAATGGCAGAGCCTTGAGCATCGGCGCAAGATACCTCGTTTGTCGGTTTTCTACAGAGTAGGTATATTTCAACGAGTGTTTGAAAGAATTGCACGATCTGATTCATCCAGCCCCATTCCATTAACGGGAAACAAGGCGTGGACGATCACTCCACACTTATTTTGTTGATATATCATCTATCCGCACGAAGCGATTTGGTTCAACTTTTTTAATGCGAGCGGCTAAGGAATGGAATTCACTGCCTGGGAGTGTATTCCCGGAATAATAGGCTAATAGGCTGTTCCTAGGTAGGCATGTTTCACCTTCGATCGCATCGTCACTTCACATCAGGTGAGATGGCGGTCAAATGCCTTCCTATCATGTTATATAAAAAAACTCATTCGTGTATGGCGCTGTTTGAACTTGGACTACCCCAATGGAAGACCGAAGCGCATACTGCTAGGTCACTGAGGCTCCAAATATTAATCAGATTATTATTTGACATAAATAAGGTTCCCCTATTGTATCTACATGACACTTTTATTTAACAATGGAAAATATACCTTCACAAAATAACCTAGATAAAAACTTCACTGCGAGCTCAGTAACTTCATTATCAACTTAAATTCAACCTTAGAAACTTCGATATCTAAAACAAAATGGCGGATGCAAAACAATCCCCTGGCCGGAAACTTTGAAGTGACGAAGTCTGTATTTATAATTTTATCTTGCAAATGTAGGGCTAGGTGTTTTAAATAAACGTTTTGTTGTATTGAACATATTGCTATCGTCATCGCTATGTATTGGGCTGATTTCACAGCAATCCAGAAGAGCTGTAGGGGCAGTGAGTTTGCGGAAGGCCCCGTACGGGTGGGTTTATTCAGTACGATGCTTTGTACTTTGTACGGGTTCTTTGTACGGAATGGGTCGCGGGCGCACCGATCCGCGTCGCTGTCAAATAATGTTCTAGCTCCTCGTGTGTGCCGTGCTCGGACGGCCGTAGTAACCACAATCAACGATAGCTGTGAAATGAACCTTGATTTTTGAACCTTTTGAAAACTAAAGATAACTGTAAATGTACCTACTTAAACAAAACCGTTTCACCCTAATAAATCTAAATGATACGTTGTTATTTTAATATTACAGACGCTCCGATTTTATTTATTTATGTAGATAGAAGTAGTAGAAGTTAATGAGTGTGGATGTATATTTGTTAGTCTTTCTCGAAAAAAATGCTGGACGAATTTAGATGAAACGTTACAATAATATAGCTTATAATTTTAAATCGACTATATTAAAAAGAAGGCATATATTTACGCAATACGTAAGTATTATAGGAAAAAAATAATCGGCCATCTGATAATTCATGCGGGCGAAGCTGCTAACGGAATCCTAGTATATATTTTATTTTTGCAAAAATGCACGCTTTACTATCTATTCAAAAACATATTTTGCGATGTCTTGAATAAAATTGACGTTAATTATGAATGACCTCCACAGAAAAATGGGAAAAGTTTTTAAAATATTTCCCGTTGTTAACGAAGTTTCTTGGAGTCAGGTTTACGGTATTTTGTTTTATCTCCACCTGTTGGTAATAATTTGTTTTAAACTTCCTACCGACGATCTCGTCTCCCGTCGGAGAGATTTTGGGGTCGTTATTAATGAAAACTGGTGTGGAGGTTTTAATACCTGCTTTTTTATTTGATAAGGAAACAAGCATACCGCTCTTCTAATAGTAAGAAACAAACATTGCCTATAGAAACCATAGATTATGTGGGTGCATCGCTACCCTGTGTCCAGGGTGTTAGGCTTGATGTGCAAGTCCACCGCTACCTTACCCGACCGGACCGGAATACGACAATGACAGTTTACTGTACGGAGCTTGTGCCCTTGGAAGCGAACTTCTGTTTAGGGGATTTTGCTTACAAAATCCCCTATACAGAAGGCAACCTTTTAGAATGTCAAGTCTTAGCTTGACATTCTAAAAGGTTGAAGGTAGAAATGGCCGGCGGTATTCGTGAGTGCTAACCTTCAAAAGGGGGAGAGTAACCAAGGGACTCGTAGGAAGAACTTATTGGGAGCTAAGTGAATATGCACGAGAGTGAGAACACCGAAACGTTCCCCGTGCATCTCCCGCGATTCGGCTACGACGCGGTCTGTATGACCGGTAGGGAGGATCCCTACCCAAATGAGTTGCTACACAACACTCAACCATGAGATGAGTTAAAATACTAGTTTTTTTATCATTGTAAGTATAGCATCTCATAAACCGTGATAACTAAACAGTTCAAACGATCACAGAGAATGTATTTATGTTGTTGCTATAACAATAAATACTTAAAACAAAATAAAATAAATATAAGAGTGCTTCCATACAGCAAACGTTATTTTTTGTCGTATTTATAGGTCATTATCTATAAAAACGTCAACCCTTCGTGCGCGAGTCCGACTCGCACTTGACGGGGTTTTTTTATAAAAAAACGTCATCATTTGGTGTTTAAATTGCAACAATCTAAGCAAAACCTCCGTATTTGAGTTGGTATTTAATATTGCAGTATACACCTCTCAATTTGCGTTTGTATTACCAAACAACAGCGTCAACAGTCCCATAAACCGGCGTCTATTACAAACTTGTAACAGCGCGGGTCAAACAATGCACTGGACAGGGGCAAAGAAAGCGCCACTTTTACGAAACGTCCAAAGCAAACAAACTCGCAAATTGTATAGCCACAACAGCTTTGTACGCGGTTGGTGTTTGGTTTAAGTTATGAGATATTTGTTTCGAAAATCTAAATAATATGTGTAACGCAATAAAACTGAAAAAAACTTGACTTCAGCAGTTTTCCGATCAGTTCTTTAGTTCATCAGTCCACCTGGTAGGAGGGCGGCCTATGCTCCTTTGGCTGATGCGTGGTCGCCAATCGAGCACCTTTTTCCCGAACGGTTGTCGGTCCTTCGAGCTACGTGGCCTGCCCATTGCCACTTCGGCTTGCTAATTTTAAAATAACTATATCGGTAACCTTCGCTCGTCTACGAATTTCATTGTCGTGAATCCTATCTCGTAGAGCAATACCGAGCATAGCTCTCCATACCTCGCTGAACGACGCTGAGCTTGTGGACAAGGCCTTGATTAAAGGACCACGTCTCGGAGCCATATGTCATTACTGGCAACACACATTTCTGGAACACTTTCGAAATATAGGTGTTATAAAAATAAAAAAAAACTTTACGAGAACCCTGCTGTGATCTTTATGGCCGACATTAAGAGAATTTTCCTTTTGTGTCTTTTTTATTTAAATATTAAACCTCGTGTAAGACTAGCTAATGAAATGAAAAAATATCGTTACGCTATTTTCAACATAAAATATATGTTTAAGATGTTAATTTATTTTGTTTATTGTTGGTATTTACTTAGACCAAACATCAATGGAGCCGAATTTAAACAGCAGAGTGGTGAATTAAGCGACAGAAAGTTGTACCATTTCGCAGCAGTGTCACTACTATTATGTTTGTTCAGTTGCCCGTACTCTTGTTAGAACGGATTCTAATTTTATTTATAGTGTGACGACAATAAAGTTGAATACGAGCAACATTATAGAGAAAGCAAAATTCGCATTCGAAATAACTAAACTAACTTTGATATACATTCAAATAATGGATATTTTAGTAAAGCTTAAAGGGACCCTTGATATAATGGATTCTACTATTCAATTCAGTATAAGCCTTCTCAAACAACAGGTTTAGATATTAACAAGGGCTACGCGCACGTGAAGAAAATATTGGTGAAGCGTTTCCTCTTCCGATATAAATGTATCTGTTTAGAAACACAGAAATAGATGAAAGTTTCCTCCTATATCATATACGTGGATGTCTAAAGTCTATTTCTCTTATGACGTAGGCATCCACTTTGGAAGGAATATTCAAAATTTAGCCCCCAAAGTAGGGGACAAAAGTTTGAATGAACTAAATAAGTACTAGGTATTAGCCGCGGACAAGATTCAATCTTTTGTAATTATATTTTTAACCTTTTTATCTGCAAATAAGTTTTATGTTAAAAACCAGTAATTGGATTCAACTTTTGACATCGAAACTGTTATTATTCTCAGAGTATTGTGAAGAGATACAACACTTTTAGGGTACTGTACCCAATGGGTAAAAATGTTACCCTATTACGAAGATTTGACTATCCATCTGTCCATCTGTCTGTCTATCTATCCTTCCATCCATCCATCCATTCATCCATTCGTCCGTTTGTCTATTTGTTTCTTTGTCTGTCTGTCACTAGGATGTATCTCATAAACCGCGAAAAATAGTCAGTTGAAATTTTCTTAGATGATTTAATTTATGTTGCCGCTATAACAACAAATATGAAAAATAGAATAACGTAAATATTTGAGAGGACAAAAATACAACAAAAATTATTCCTAAGCTAAGAACCATGTACAATGCATAGGACATCTATGGTTATTTCGCAAAACTAAGTTTTGATATTCCAGGGGTGCATTTTTGTTTATATGTTTTTACCGATGCGTATGTGTATGCATATGCGTCCTTAAAAAAAGTACTCAAGAATATTTGTGGGATTGGATGTTGGATCGACGATCGACTCATGCCCCTCTTTACTTTCTGCCGCGCACACTTTTATCGCCCCTGTCCTATTCTAAATAATATACCTTATTTGTTGTCCGTAACCAACTAAATTTCCTCCCTAATCATTAAATGTCGCTGTGTTTTATTGAATCGTTCTGAATGATATAGTAGCTTCCTGCCGAATTATTATAAATTAAGCGGTGATTTTGTAACGTAAGTAACAATATAGTTTTACATTAGTTTTTTACAAACTTTACTTTTTTCACGTTTTTTTTAAGTAAAAGATTTTGTCTAAATTATATGTCTGAAAAATGTTAAAAGACAAAAGCTTCGTCTAGAAGCGCATGCTAAGTTTGCTAGTGCGAAGTTCATAATACATTTGGTATTTTTAATTTTACAATTTCATTTAAAATGCTGAATGTATTTTCCTGCTAAGCAGTCAAGGTAATGTAGCTTCAAATAAGGTCTTATGACTAGCGTGGGAGCACGAAGAATGCACATTTATAAAATTTAAAATGTACCATATTTTGTAACGCTTTTGTCTTTTATGTTCGGGCTTAGAAATTAGGGATTTCAACTTAACAAACCAAAAGTATCGATGTCGTAATAATAACCAAGAAAACGTAAGAAGAACAAACATTCATTTATATATTCAGATAATTTCAATTAAAATCGTTCATAATAAGTACGTTAACAACTTATAAAAATACTAAAAACATCTTGAGAACGTTATAGACCTAAGGTCGGAATAAAGTTTGTTTTGCTTTTCGGTAATCGTTTTTTGTACGGTATATTATGTATTGTAAATTATGAAGTTAACAGAGTAAAACAAAAGTGTAAATTTTATTTCAAATTAACAGAGAAAATTTGAAATAAAACATAAACTTTTATTTTTATATAAGAATGTTAAGAATAAAGGGTATGTGTAAAAAGTATATTATTGCCATACAGCAAATGAGTGAATAAATAAATAAAATTAAATAGATTCATACACAACGTTAACGTTCTGAGTGAATCTTATCCCATTAAATCATATTTTATTAAATGATAAAGTAAATAAACGATTGAAGATGTGCTTGTAGTATCTCCTTTACTCTACTATTCTAATAGAAGTGGCTCAAAATATATTAAATTTCTAGTCCTTAGTAGTTCGAGTAATAAACGAAGAAGCAAATCTCTTATATACGGAATATCTACCAAACAGTGGCATCGTTGGTTTTGTTTTCGGGTTAGCAAAAGTGGCAGTAGAATTGGGTATTAATTTAGTGTCAGAAGATTTGTCTGCTTGATTATCTTCAATTCCATGATAGTATTACAAAATTGAATAATAATGAGATGTTGATGTCTTGAAATATATTTTACTATTTCATAAATATCGATATTTGTTTAAGCTAGTCACATCTCTAATTTGATTCACGATAGAAGTCGATATTATATGAAGCATTGCAAAATCGATGCCTAAAAGAATGTCGACATTTCGAAATGTTTTTAAAATAGTTTTTTTTAAATATCGATATTAAATTTTTGTTTACGCTTCTCACATCTCTAATTTAGATTCAAGACGTTACAAAGCTCGGAGAAATGATCAGGATTTCGCCTTTGAAAATATTGACATGTTTTTACATCTCGAGGTTATTTTCTTTGCTTTGAATATTTTTAACATGAAGATGCCGAATAATTGTCTCGTAAATTTACCTCATTATAACATCATAGCTTTAAATAAAAATGATAGGTACTCATTTACTTTTTCATAGATTACTTATAATAGAAAAATATTTTTGGAAATAATCAACCGGTTTCGCTTTTTAAAATATTTGCACCACACCACATTGTGGTAGAATGTGTTGGTATAATTAAAAACTTTTGTTTTGTAACAACTTTTAACATACATATTCATCAAATAAATAAATTTCATTACATTGCATTTCATTTTTTCAGCCACGTTAATTATCAAAGGGCACATTTTTTTCCAAATTATTATACTAATTTTGTAAAAATATACCCTCTTTTTAATTTAATCTGTTAAAAGTAGTAAGTACTTGTTTTATTCTTATGTATAAGCTATATTACAATAAAGTTTCATTCAAATCTCATCCAAATCTGTACAGCAGTTTTTTTGTGGAGGAGTAACAAACATCTATCCATACTCACAAACTTTCGTATTTATAATATTAGTAGGATAATTGACTTAATACCATACAAAGTGCAGAACAGTTCTTATGGTCTTGCACATATAAAAATTTGCAGGAATATAACCTTTCTTGCAGGCGAGTATAAAAATAGGTAGCAACATTAAATTCATTCGCGTTAAATTTCATGTACAACTATCTCAAAACTATTTTAAACTTGCTTGAAATTAAGGTAGCTATTAAAAGTTGCGACGGACTTTGTGAATAAATAGTTTGTGGTTTTGAACAAAAACTTTCCATCCAGACAACATAATATTTAGGAAGTTAAATATTTTCACGTTGAAGTTCCAAGGATGACTTTTAAAATGTTGTGATTGAAAAATATCTTTTACTGTAACAACTCAATTTTTTTTTAAATATATATGGAAATGAATGGCTAAATGTGTTGCTAAGAACTCACGAACTCGAGAGCTCCTGAACGGATTTGATTGATTTCTTTTTTGCTGCATTTGATAAAGTATGAGAATTATTCTTATAAAAAAAATGCTGGGAAAATTTTAAGGGACATAGGAAAAAAATGCTTTAATTTTTTCCATACTCCATTAGCTGTCAATGTCAGGCGGTACGAAGTTCCAGGTCAGCTAGTTTTTTTTATAAAAACACTAGTAATCCGCCCTTTATTATGCATGTTATATACATATAAATCCTCTTCTTGAATCACTTTATCAATATAAATAAACCTCATCAAATCCCGTTGCGTAGTTTTAAAGTTCTAAGCATACATAGTGAGAGAAAGGGCGAAGTGACTTTATTTTATACTATAATATATTGATAAGTTTTTTAAGAGTAATGGTGATATATACTATATATTTTTTTTCCTGATACCTTTAACCAAATATAGTTGATACCCGGCAACACGCTTAGAATTTTGGCTTAGAAATTGGATACGGCAATAAATAAACAGAATAAAAATGTGTGTCTGTGTCCCGTCTTCATAAAATTAGCAATTCTTTTATGGGGAAAAGTATATATATCTACGTTTTTTAAATACTTAAACTTTCCGGTCACATAAAATATCTATCAATACATAGATTCATAAAATGTGTTCCGTCTCAATCGAATTATTAAAGTACCCTTAGAACTATTAAAGTAGAGCCGTAAGTAAAACCCGTCTTTTTTTTAGTAAATTATGTTTTTTGAAATAATATTTATCTATAACTATAAATTACTTTCTGATAAAATATGAATAATAAAAGGAGTCTAAAAAAATGAAAGAAAAAATCGGACCGATATTTGAACCCGGGTTTTAAGGCGCCTGATTTCCCGACCGACTATTCTAACTTCGTAAACGGTGGTGAAATTTAGCTTCATATTCTAATGATATTGTAGGAGGTTTTTATTCAATTCAATTTCAACAACCTATCAACGATAAGGGATAAGGCTACCGTAACCAGGCAACCGTTGTTATTAATCAAAATATCTTAGCAACGAAACTCTAGTAAGCCTAAGATAGGTTAGTGAAAACGGCCAAAAAACAACATTTTCTGAATAAAATATAGCTAGATCGATTAATCTTCCCCGAAACCCCCTAAATACGAATTTTGAAGAAAATCGTTCAGGCCCATTTTAAGATCGTTGATATATTTGCTGAACATGTAGCTGGTAAAAATGCTTGGGATTAATTGCTCCTCGTACCAATCTCTCATTTCATCTTTGTTTTCAATCTTTTCAGTTCTAAGCCATGTCTCCGTACCCAAAAACTAAAACCGGAACCCTATCACCAAGACTCCGCTGTCCGTCTATCTGTTTGTCGGTCTGTCTATCACCAGACTGGATATTATAGGCCGTAATAGCTAGAAGGTTGACATTTCTACAGACTATATGTTTCTGTTGCCGCTACAATAACAAATAGGTACTAAAAAGAGAATAAAATAAGTATATAAGGGGTGATCCCATACAACAAACGTAATTTTTTGCCATTTTTACAAATAATGGTAGGTACCGAACCCTTCAAGTAAGTCCAACTTATACTTGGCCGGTATCTTAACTTATATAAATAATGATTTAGGTTTAAGAAACTAAAGCCGAGTTCTCGTTTAATTTCATGTTAATTATCTGAAAGCGATTTAAACTTGTTTTAAATTGAGGCAGGCATTTAAAGTTGTGACAGACTTTGTGACTAAATAGTTCGGAGCTTTGAGCAAAAATTCCCAAACAGACAACAGCAATGTTTAGGTTGATGAATGTTTTCATATTTAAACTACAAGAATAAATTTCGACTTTTTATTATTTTTTTATAGTATAAGATAGCGAACAGGCACACGGGTCTTCTGGTGGTAAGAGACAACAGTGGCCTATAGACACCATAGATGTTGTAGGTGCAACGCTGCCCTGTGCTCGGGCTGTTAGACCTTATGCGCAAGTCTACCGGCTACCCTATCCTCCGGACCGGAACACGACAATACTAATGTTTATTGACTCAAATATGATTCCCAAATTATTAAATAAAGATATTAAAAAATAAATTTATTATTTAATTTTATTTTAAGCAATAGTAGTTCAATTAGGTACATTAAAAATAATTTAAAATTACCGTTGAAATTTTGTCTAATTTTACAATTAGTGAACTAAAATAAAAATTACAAATCATTATTGCAATTATAAAAAAAAATCTTCACTCCGATATCCCCGAGGTGGTAAGAAGATGTACATTATGCACCTCTGCTTACCCACGATTAGCGACCCAGTACCTACGTTACAGTTTTTGACCGACACTTGCACTAAAGGTAAGGTGTCTTATTAGTCATATTAAGTACATCGACAAAATCTTACACATATAATTTTTGGCGCTATTTTGTGGTTACACTCTTCAGAAACGGCTTGACCGATTTTGTTGATATTTTTATATGTATGAAAATGGGTAGTAAAGTATATTTCATTCCGTTATATGGCAGAGTTGGGTTTACCAAGTCAGCTAATGTTTTTTTTATGGAAATGAGGCAAATGAGTTAGCAGTTCATCTGATGTTAAGTGATAAACGCAGTTTACCAATTTAAGTTGCGGTTTACCATTTTTTTTCATTTGTTTAAATCATCAACATGATTTAAATCAATATTTCATTGATTTATATCATCACTACATAGTAAAAAACAAAGTCGCTTTCTCTGTCCCTGTATCCCTATATATATACTTAAATCTTTAAAACGGATTTTGATGCAATTTTCTTAAATAGATAGAGTGATTTAAAAGGACGGTTTTTATGTATATAATATGTATAGTATACCCGTGCGAAGCCGGGGCGGGTCGCTAGTATTTAATAAAATATTACAGTTCAAAATACATCCTTTAATAGTCCATCTGAACCCAACATACTCGTAGTAACACGTTGTTCGCAAACCGCTAAACTAATTCATCTCATAATTTCATTACTAAAACAATTTCAAATTAAATGGCCGACCAAAAGCCTTTGTCGGGCTTAATAGGAATATTATTGATATTTCATAGGTGCCCTTAGAAATTGACTATAGGGTAAGGGTTTGATTTGGTTTCCAAGTAGATTTTGAATATCTCATTATAAACATTTGCGGCCAACATAAACTTCCGGGATCGTTGAACAATTGTTAGATGTTTTCTTAGTCAACCGAATTTATTTATATTAAGTTATAGGATACGACCTTTTTTTGTTTAGTTCATACACATTTCAGCTATCTCGGCGAACTTTCCGCAGTTAACAGATAAATGTACATCAAAAATCTGATTTGATCTTTAGATTGAAAGTAAATATTGGCATTAATATTTATAAGTTACTAACGTCACTCAATTGCTTTGCCTTCCCGGAACCTCTTCACTAACACTTAAACATTATGCTATGGTATTAAATTTTAAATTGTTTTTTAAATATTATTACGAATCTTTTGTATGGGAATATAGACAAATGTTGTTTTTAGAAGTATTCAGGCAATTTTTTAAATTTTTCTCTCCGTAAAAAAACATCCTCGAACCGAAATTAATATTTTAAAAAACGAATTGGCGAAATTGGTTTAACCGTTCTCGAATTTTGCGCTTTGCAACACATATAGCGAACCATTTTATTATAAGATTTCATACATATAAATAAATGAAATTGGGGTATCTGTACGTTAATATTAAAATAACCGCTTTTTACTAAATGCATAATATGAATTTTTAGAACTTGTGGCTGTCTGTCCGTCAACCCGTATGTGCGTCTGTTTGTCTGACTTTCTGTTTGTCCGACTGTCTATTTGTCCGTGCTTGATTTTACACATCTATATGTGCAACATAGACTTCCGGAATCGTTGAGCAATTGTTAGATGTTTTCATTGCCAACCGATTTTATTTATATTTAAATATAAACTACCACCTTTTTTGTTTAGTTCATCCACATTTTCGTCTCCTATTTTCCCTCCTTCCTACGTCTACCTACGTTTATGCCTACGTCATAAGAGGATAATGCATACATCACTGTACTGCGGGTTGATAACTACGTCAATCAATTTTGCCTTCTATATAATCAGAAGATAGATAAACTATTCTTACAGAATAACCTTTTTTTAAGGTTCCATATTCAAGGGTAAAACGGAACTCTATAACTAAGACTCTATTATCTGTTTATCTGTCTGTCAAGCCATGAGATACTCATGGTTCACGGTAGTCAGACTGTTGAAATTTTCACAGACGATCTATTTTTGTTGCCGCTATGACAACAAATTTCGATTTCACAGAAATAATAAACTGCAAAAAGCCGACTTCAATATCATAACACGTCGTCTAAGTAGTTTTGTTTGTGTTTTATATGATATTCATAAAGTGCAGAACTAGTTATCCTAAGATTAATATTGAACTAATTAACTATATTACGAAACAATTCGTGATTGACGGAAAAATTACATACTAAACGTTCTGTTAAATTGAGAATCTTCTCATTTTTTAAAATAAACCAGACACTTTCAAATATCAGGCGAGAACACGGGCCCGCCTAAAACATGTAAGCATTTGTGCGCTTCTACATCAAACTTAATGTCAATATGTACGTGTGCTAAGACCTGTCAACCTGAGAGCCTCGGTAGTCTAGATCCATGACTCATTGGTACATGAACCCCGCCATTACCAATAAGTTATAGACCTTTTTCTAACTTAAGCATATTTTCCGAGTCCCCTAACGGTGAAGGAAAACGTCGTAAGGAAGCCCGGTATTGTGGATTAACTGGATTCGACCTAATTAAGAATTGGACCCGTTTCCCTAATGGGTTGCAGAGCTTTGTGTAAAAAATGTCACCTTTATCAAATTCGCTATTAAGAAGAAGTCGATATCTGTCAACCACAGAATAGTTTCATTCACTTCCGCTAGAGTACTGAAGTTGTGTCATGGCGTAGTTGTCGGTAAAAGTAAGTAAAAAGCAAGTTACGTTTTTTAAAATAGTCGAAAATGTTCATTGTTATTCTATTGTTATTATTGAGATTTAATTTAGCTTTATCTATCCGTGGAATGCAACAATTTCTTTTATTCGAGTACCATTTACTTACTTACCAAGGTAATCTCGGGTAAAACGGGTAGATAAAAATGGTTACCTGCCCTGCAAACATGTTAATGTTACAGAACACACTATTGATATTTTCTATATTACTCTACAAAGCAATTAATAAAAAAATAAATATAAAAAAATCTAAGTATTAAATTTTAATATTGCAGAATAGTTAAGTAGATGATAAAAATGTTTGGTAATAATTGTTCCTTTTTCAATCTCTTTTATTGTTGTATAATGTAAAATTTCTGTAGGTATATAAAAAATAAGAAAACAGACAAGCCCGCTGAGTTTTCATCGTTGAATCTTCATAAGGAGTGGCCGCGTTTCGATCCGGTGATTATTTTAGTAATAAATAGACGCGTCACAAGAACTGCTTGTAAGGTCTATGAGAAATAAAATATTTTCTATTCGGTTCCATTTTAAAAACATTCGTTAGTGAAATGTGATTAATAATGTTATATTTATTTTTCAATATTCAATATTACGTTTAGAACAGAGGCGGAATACATATTACTGGGTAAATTCATTTAACAAAGGATTGAACTTTTTATTTTTTACCCGTCCATTACCGTATTTTGCCCGTAAGTTATTAAAATGTAATTTTTTTCTAAAATCAAAGATACGACTGCTTCTATTTTTACCGGAATATGGGTATATATTTTTACGATCCGATCTAATATTATAAATGCGAAAGTAACTCTGTCTGTCTGTCTGTTACGCTTTCACGCCTAAACCACTCAACCGATTTTGATGAAATTTGGTATGAAGATAGAACTAAACTTGGGAAAGGACATGGGCTACTTTTTGACCAACTAC
>DVZL01000262.1:0-25580 GCA_018236625.1 Lasaia peninsularis
GCCCGACCCGGGAATTGAACCCGGGACCCCACGTGGCTAACGGTCTTAACAGGCGACACCTGTACTGTTACACCACAGAGGCGATTTAAATAAAAAAAGTATATATAGTTTGTGTAGAAATATAGCGTCACTAACACTGTGACCTCCTTATACTTCTATATACTTTTATAATCCTATCGCCATAATATCAGTGCTTGTCGGGTTGTTCGTAGTTTAAGGGCAGTTTTACGAATACATGGAAGGCTTAACCATCCAATAGGCTCGATTTTTTCCCCATGGTGGTCCGGCTCCTCTGTATAGAGTAGACCATCTGCCTTCCTACCAGGCAGCTCGTAAGAGGCGAGCATAGGTTAATATGGTCAAACCCAGCGAGACCACTGGTGGTAGAGTGCTGTGCAGCAACTCGTCCGGGTAGAGATCCACCACCTTACCTATTCCTACCGCCATAATGACATTGTCGTTTTCCGGTATGGAGGGTAGGATAGCCGGTAGACTCGCACATCAGGCCCAAAACCCTGGCCGCAGGATGGCGCCGCACCTACAACATCTATGGTGTCTATAGGCCACGGTTGTCTCTTACCATCGGGAGAGTTGTGTGCTTGTTCGCTGCCTTATACCATAAAAAAATCAATTCCCGACAAGGACAAGTATTTGTGTAATAAACATAGACGTCTGGTTTTTTCGGATTTTTTTACATTTTTTTATGTTATTAATATTAATATATTTTTATTAGAACCTTTAAATGGAGCATCTAACATAAGCATATATTATTTTCTTAGTTTGGAGCAAGTAATCCAGGAATAGACATATTATATTTATTGAAAATCATAGCTCATGCTAGGGGTCAAATGAAGTCCTCTCCCTTAGCAGTTGGGGTGCTTATAGGCGATGCGTATGCGTAAAGCCACATTAAAATACCAAATCAGGAACTTTTTACTAACTTATAATAATATTATGAAGTAAAAAAAATTAAACTTTTAAAAATGTAATTTTCTTCAAAATAGATGCGAAGGGATGTGGGTTTAGATTTAAAGACAAATATTTTGCTCATTTATTTAAAATTCCGTATTTTTAATATATATATTTTTAATTTTCTATCTCCTCTTCGCTTTTCGGCATCTGAAACAAAGAAAGAAAAAGGAAACATTATTTTAACATAATTATTAATATAAATGAAAAACGTATTTTAATAACCTCGTCCGTCGACTTCACTCTACCGAGGAGGCGATTCGATCCCTATTTATTATTTACTATTTCTACGACATAAGAAGGTCCAATAATCAGAACGCAGCACCAGGTTGAGATTCGGTCTTCCACGAGACGATCCTTGGTGTTGGCGTTGTAGATAATCCCACCTAATCAAATAATGATTTATCGGGTTGAGCACTCTGCTCGCACGCAAACTTCATTGAAGTTGTAAAATAGTTTACGCGGTTTAGCAATTAATTAGTAATTCATGAAAAAAAAATGATGATTGCGTCATGCGTTGCGAGCCAATCATTTTTGTTGAAATATGTATAGATAGATAGATGAAACAGAAAAATATATCACACCGCGTCGCGTACACGCCTACCAGAGATTTGTGTGGCGAACATTATTGATGTCTGTATTTCTGGATCTGGGTGTTTATTAAATTTAATTTAGTATATTATATCTAACTATTCCTACGAATTAGTATCGTTGACTTATCACCCACAATACGAGCATATAATTTGCTTATTTTAAGGTTAGGTCAATTTGTGTAATTTGTTCAAAGATATTTATTTATTTACATATTGTACGTAAATGTACATGTGTTGGATGGTACAATGAATTTCTATTGACATTCGACCTGTACGGTACATGATGCGAGGTGCGCGCACGCAGCATCCGCCAAGAGAAACCACACTTTCTCTCACGATGCTAAGTCATTTATCCATCTTTGTCTACAAACATAATGTTTGTTTAACATTCAATAACACGTGACTTCACCCAAGCGGTATAAAGTTTATTTTTGAATACAATTAAGGATCTTATTTAATTGTTCACGTATAATTTAAAATGAGAACAAAAGTGAGTAATACAGTAAAAATAGGTGAAACTAATCTGATAATAAATATTTTAAAGCTAAAATAAGACAGAAAGATGTTATCTTTAAAATATTCTAAAACTTATTCCAATTAGTTCAAATTTTTGACGGTGGGATACTAATAGGACAAAATAAAGCTAAAAAAATTGAAATGTTTAAGACCTAAACCTATAAAATTGATTTTTCCTTCAGGAGATCTCTGAAATATAAGTGTAAAGTATTTAAAAAATCCGACAATTAGACCGTGAAGACAAGGAGCGAGAGAATCAGAAATTTTCATAAAAAAAAGTCATCTATTATTGCAAACTGGCTGATATACATTTTTTTTCCTTCCCTGTCTAAACAAAATCCAGAAGTCTCGACATTCGACTGACTACGAATTTAGCTTCCTGGGCTCCCCTAACACTACTTACATATTTAATTAAAAATGAAATTAATAAATATAATTGTAATTAGGTATTTTATTATGAAAAATATAAAATAAAACCAATTACCATCAGAGTGTATCTGCAGTGACTATAAAATCCCGCAAATTATTCTATGTATTACCCTTGTTAAACATTATAAACTGGAAAGCTAATAACACATTATTACCAAATAATGTGTTAGCTTTCCCTGAGTGAGATCACACTTGTGACCAATTAATATTTATTATCTGTGACTTAAGCGTATGATTCATAAGGATTTATAAATTGTGTGGGCTCTGACTATAATAGGAATTAACTTACCCACCACTTACGTAAATCATGACATGTATCTTTGTGGAATGAATTCACTGTAGCTTATTCTGTTTGGCATAATTTGAAAAACAAATAAAAACAAAATAGGTTCAAATATTCTGAGACAATGACTAAAAGTATAGTACCTACAACAAAAATATAGTTACTAGTTATTTCACCCAATCCCGCCAAATATTTCTGCCGGATTGGCGGGATTTGTTAAATAACTATATTTATATTTTTGTTTGAATATAGAATTCCACAAAGTGACATCTAATTCTTTAAATTTTCTATAGAACTATCAGTACTATATGCGTTCTGTTCCCTTTCTTTTACAGTTATTATGAGAAGATCAAGATAGCTTGTAATATTAAACTAATCTACTACAAATAAAAAATATATATTATTTTTATTTTTTTAAAGCCGATGGAATACCACTGTCGATATTTCAGTCATAAACTCAAATACGTGGGATTTATGTCTTCGAAAAACGAGAATGCCACGTTTCTCATCTTAAGTAACTTCCTGTCTGCTGCTCAAAACATCGATTAAGTTTTTAACACACTTAAAATGCATGTATATTGCTTTTTTGCAAAAGGTAACCGAGTTGACTCATCTAACAACGTACAGTCAAAATAACTGAATAGATTTAGCTGTAATTTGGCGTACAGATAGTTACAATTCGTACGGGAAAGTTTTTTTAAAAATTTCACCTCTAAAGTTTTTACATTTCATTTTTTAAGCAAACATGAAGTGACAGGATAAAATTGTGTACCCCGCGGGCTGAGCAACGAACGAAATGATGGTGAAAATATTCTGTTTTTAACGCTTTACGAAATTAATTATTCCTAGTGAAATTTTATTGTTTCTGCTTGTGTAATCGCGTAATAGAATTTACATAAAAACGTAAAAGATGCAACCAAGCAACTGAATATCCATAAACGAGTCTCTATGCTGTATTTCTATATCAGTTTATTGCGTAATATTCCATAATCACCGGTCAGGAAACCAGTGAAAGCCCATTAAGTAATTCCGCGTTCCGCACCTATTACGAAACATAAGCACACAGATTATGCAAAGACTTCAAGATCAAAGTATACAGATGATATATGTAACCTCCTTGTCAACACGCCATAGACTAATAGAAATCTGTTGACAAGCATTCCAACAAGTTATGACAGTTTGTATTGGCGCTAAATGTTTCAAATTGCCTAATAAAAGGGTACCAATATACCTTGGCTTGCGTAAGTTTTAACCTAGATTGACAATGGGCTCTCGATATCGCTGATATATAAAAGAAACTTTCGTTAATTTTATATACTTATATATAGGTTGTTTGAACAGAGGAAAATTACTTATACGGCAAAATTTGGTTTGTGTGCATGTTCGGATTTTCTGCATCTTTCGTTTTTAATTATTGATAAATGCAGACGCTTTTATGATACACGGATGTATGTGTGGCAGGGTCTATTTTATTTCTATTATTTAAAAAAAAGATTATCATTCGAACTGGTATCTCTTATAATTTACAACGAATAGTATAATTTGCTTTAACGCGAATCTTGTAATTGATATTAAAATATTGTTCTGGTAAAGCTCTCCTCATATTTTGGATATGTATTAAAACGGAACCTTGTTCTATTTTTTAAATGACAACCTTATTACGCGAACTGTTAAACAAGTGATAATTTATATGTATTACAGCGCATCCCGTATCATTGCGGTTCATTTGTACACGGTCTACCATAAATGCTAATTCTACAATCGAAGCCAAGGCTACCCACGTGTGTGTCGACATTCGCGCTCTTATACTGCTATTAGCTTGTATTAAAACTATACTGACGTAATTTTACGTGCCCTGTGTGTTGAAGCCTTAAATGGGTACCTACTGGAGTTTTATTAACTTATGTGTATAATTATACAGGAGCAGAAAAAAAATTAGGAAGTTTTGGAAAACTAATTTTGTTAATTGTAAAAAGGATTTGTTATAAAGACACTTAAGGCTATCAATCGGGTTTGTCTGAAATGAAAAAAGTAGAATTTTTTTTTACCATAGACGCATCTCAAACAGAGGTGTTATAGATAGAGCACAGAAAATAGGCTTCAAATTGTCCCTCAATTAAATAACAAAGAAGATTGTAGAAAGAGAGTGAGAAAAACAGATAGGGTCAAGCTAAAGGCACTACCGCAATCTTATATCTCTTTCTAACGTCACAGATTTCAGAAATCCTATATTTTTGCATATACTATAATTAAGATATATAATATATTTTAATTAGGATGTCGAAAACATTAGCAATAGCTAATTATGCTGCAACGCATCGCCGGCCCACATATTAACAATTTCCTGTGCCATCTAGTACCAGATATGAGTCACTGAGGAAACATACGTTTATGTCTACTACTAATAACGCAAATCTTACATTTTTAAACAGTAGATTAAAAGATAATAATAACATATATTATACTAGCTGTGCTCGCGACTTCATCCAAGTTTTTATTTAATTATTTTATTTTATACATCTCTAAAATAAAATTCGAAAATAAAAGTAGCCTAAGCCGTTCCTTATTAAATTAGCTATCTGCCAGTGAAAGTTACGTCAGAAACAGTTCGGCCATTTCAGAGATTAGCGGGTACAAATAGACAGACAAAATTTCTAAAAAAATCTATTTTGGTATATGAAGGTACCTTGTAAATATACATATATATATTTAATAAAAAGCGGTTATTTTATTATAACTTATTACATACAGATACCCCAATTTTACTTATTTGTATAGATATTAAAGACTATAAAGAAAGTGATTGACTGATGTATCAAGTTAATCCTAAAATAATAATATTTTACTTTTTAGTGTTAATTATGTAATATGTAATACTTATAATTAATTCAGTAAAACTGCAAAAAAAGCTAATATAATTTTACTATAATTTCATGTCATCATTATCTGATCGCCTCTGTGGTGTAACAGTACGGCTGTCGCCTGTTAAGACCGTTAGCCGCGTAGGGTCCCGGGTTCAATTCCCAGGTAGGGCAACTTTTGTTAAAATGTTTTTCAGATTATTTTGAGCAAGCATTACATTTCCCGGGATTGGAATGTGCCCGAAGTAGCGATAGGCTTGCCATCTATCACATCACGGGCCCTAGTATCTTGGCTAATCGTGGGTATTCTATTATATCTACTGGACTTAAGAGTCGTGGATACACTAACACACCTCTGCTTACTTCTTGGGGGATAATAGGCGTGCAGGTACTTTTTTATATCATTTCATCAGACACCATTAGATTGGACTGAGTAATCTCATAACTAATAGGTATACCAACAAATAAAAAACATACAGACGAATTGAGAACCTCCTTTTTAGTAAGTCGATTATTAATAATTATACAAGTAGTAATAAAGCTGTCACAGGTGGTTCTTAAATAGCATTACTTTGATTAGACCGTGAATTTTATAATCATTTTACGACTCTTGATTATAATCATTGTAGTCACAGATAATCATGATTTATGGCCGGAGGTTTTTATTAAACGAGTCTTAGATATTTATACGTTTGTACATTGTATCCGTTTACTAGCATGAGTCATCTTTGGAGATTTTTACATACGTACAGCTTCTAAGTCGGTTTGAAATAAAGTTACATATAAGTTATATATATTTTATTATACACAGGGCGGAACATGTCCTAATGGGATGGATGGTACAGATGGGGATGATTGTGAGATCGAAAAAAAGCCATATTCCTTTTTTAAAAGCTTTTATTTAACTTGCATTGTATATACCTATGTGAGTATGTATGTTCGGGTGGAATCTTAGAATTCAATTTTGAAGTAGATATCTTCACCGGCCGATTAAGCTGAAATTTCGTATAGACGTTTAGTTTGTATGACACTGCACAATATGGTACATGACATCATTCTAAATCCAATATGGCGGACCAACCAAGATGGCAGAATAGTTGTTTAAAGTACTCCTACAATATGGGTGTCAAATCAAAAAGCTCGTTGAGAACAACTCGAAAAATAATAAAAGCTTTTTCTAAAATCTTTTTTTGCTTTTAATTTATTACCATATAAAAAATCGTCTACCAGAGAGCCTATTATGACATTTCTCTTCCTGGACGACTAAGTTTGGAAACTGTGACAGTTTATCGTAAATTAAAAAAACAACTTAAATAACTCGAAAACTATTTATCATATCAAAATAATTGTTTCATTAACTTTCATCTTATTTTATGGAATATGTTATATTATAAAAATAAAGCATTTGCTCATGGTTTATTATAATATTCTCCAAATTGTGAAACCAAATAAAATAGTAAGCCCAGCAAATTAATTACATAAATATCAGTGTCACGTCGTTGACGAAATTATTCCATTGTTATTTTTGTGTTACAAGTACCAACTCCCACATATACTTCCCTACAAGTTCACACTCGAAGATACTCGGTCACCTTGAAACAGCATTCCTACAGCTACTTAGTGCTAAACAAAGCCTTTGATTCGTTCGCTTCCGATTGTAATGTACCTTGTCATTTATGACGTCTTAGTAGTTCATAACAGGTCCTCGTGATTGTATTTATCTAAGCATATCGCACGCCCAAACGCTTAACGTTTGGTAAGTGCTTATCATGATCAACCCGTTGTCGGTTGTTTAAATGTCTGTTTTAAAATGCGTTTTAACGTTTAGGTATATTCGTAAGTACTACCTTTTAAGAGGTTAATCTACAAAATAACTCCAATTCATATTAAAACATATATATTGTATATCTGATCTTGACGCACGAGTCGCGGGTTCGGTTCTTTGTTCTAGCAGAGACAATGTTTATATGAGTTTTAGTTTATATGAAAGACGAAATGTTGCCTAAGGTAAAAAAATCGCCTGTCGTAAAGTCCTATCAGGGTCTTACCTAAGCTCGTTCAGTGTTTGGCGGTACCTATAAAATACAAGATACACTAATTTCTTTACGAACACTTTCCTAGTGACCTTTAAAATAATTGTATTAAGTATTTTAAAGTATACAAAATTCAACCAGAATTGCCTAATTTTACTCAATATGTAGGCAAGTACACAAAATTCAATAAGGAACTATAAAAAACTGTGTCCTTTTATTTATCTCAATCTCGACATAACTCTGCTTTTTTTAAATTTAAATACGCAAATAGTACATAACAGGCGACAACAAATAACTCCGCTAGGAGCAAGAATATGTAACGAGTATATATGACATTTTTTAGCAATCACAAAGATATTTCGTAACGTACATCAACAGTATTTTTTTTGTGCCAAACTCCATATAACCAAACAGTTCACTGTACCATAAGTGAACTATTCCTGCCGTCAGTAACGTCAGTGGTCTCTACGGTAGTTGTCAGTCTCAAACCAAGTAAAAATACTTAATACTTTATTATATTATACGTATACTAGTTTAAAGTACAAAAAATAGCCGTTCATTAAGAGACTACTTATATAAAAGTGACAATTCATGAATAATTAATTCCTTAGTTCAATCATTCATTCATAATACTCAACGAAAAACTTAAACACATTATTTCTTATTCAATGATAGTTTTAATATAATTTCAAAGTACAATCTTTGTTAAATATTACAAATATCAATTATATTATTAATAAACTTGTTTCTTAATATTTACAGCAACATATTCGTAATTATAATTAAAGTTGTCAAAACTACCATTCGGCAGCAAATTACCCAAATATGGTTACTAATATACTTGGTGAAGAAACATCCTAATTAGCATGATTGGCAATACATATTACAAAATACGTATATAGCCCTGTATTAGTAAATTTCAAAGGTTATTCGTCTTATTAATAGTTTCAAATTTATACCATTAAGTTGGTAATTTTGTTGAAATGCATTATTAATAGTTGCCCACTGTGCGACCTTCGTTTGTAACAATGATTTTATATTTCTACATTAATTAATAATATAAATGAGATTCTTGTACTATATTTTATGCAGATATTATTTGTTATATGGTGTATATTGAATCGATTTTAATTATTTTTGAAGTATTTTGATAAGCTAAATTATATATCTGATTTATTTGGCTTGTGAAATATATTTGACGTTTATACAAGTTAAATTTAAGCTGTATTCTACCACGTGTTTCTAACAAAATGGCTGAATACAAATTGTCCATGGCTTTATCTTTGATGATTACGAACTTCAATACTGTTTCATGTTAACTGAAAGACAGTATATCTACGCTTCTGTCACATAGAAACATACGTTTTCCAATAAATCGTGACGCCGATATCCCTGAAAGGATAGGAAGAGGTACATAAGCACAATAGATAGAGGCATAAACAATATTAGGCACCCTAATGTGACAGGTGGGGCAAGTCAGTCGCCATATCTAACCCCGAGCTTCCTCACAATGTTTTCCTTTACCGTAAAAGCACTTAGAAAATTTACTTAAATTACAAAAACTTATTGGTAAACCTGGGATTTGCACCCGATATGGTGACGGACTTGCCACCTGCTACATCATGGGACCTAATATTATCGGCTAATCGTGGGTGCATATGAACCTCTGCCTATTCTTCGGGGCGTGTTGTTTACATGAAGGTATAGGTGCTATTTGGAGATTACACTCCTGATCAGCTTTTTTCCAATGAGTCTAGTGGATTGTATATTATTCATTGTTGGCGCTTGGTGAAACTTTCACATATTCATATTTTAAATTAGAAACACATGTACTTTTTCACATATTAAAAACTGGTTAGCTATTTAAAAAACATGTTTTTTTAAATAGCCGACCGCTTTGGCATTTCAAAGCATCATCAGGGTTAAAACTTAAGTTACTAACGAATTTCGTTAGTTCCACGCAAACATTGAAAATCGCTTTCCGCCGTCTGTCTCTATCTATGCTTAGATCTTTAAAACTTTCCAACGGAATTTGATGCGGTTTTTAACAGATAGAGTAATTTAAGAGGAAGGTGTATATGTATATTATATACACAAAATAGTCGTGCGAAGCCGAGGGGCGCTGCTAGTTAGTATATTAGTGACATCATAAAATGCCAAATTCAACATTATCTGTAGGTGTACGTTTTTATTTATAACCAAGCCGTCATTGTAGCCGCCATTTTGAATAGCTCCATTCAAAGGCATAATCAGACATTTGTATGCTTTAGAACAAGACATTTCCGAATATTATTGCCTTGTCGAATTAGTTTAGTTAATTAGTTACACTTTGGGTAGTTAATTTTAAGTTACTATAACTAAATCAAGGTTTAGTTCCACTATACGTCGATTCGCTTAGTATATGAGGTTTTATATGTCATATTTATAAGGCATTGTTTTACGTATGAATAAACTTTATTTTCATTTAATTGAAAAATTGTGGACTAGCGGTAAGAGATTCGGCCTTTCATTTTGTCCTCGCTTTGCCAATCCCAGGTTTCCTCATAATGTTTTCTTCGCTGTAAGAGCACTCAGAAAATGTACTAATGAAAAATGATCGAACGTGGACTACACAAATGAAAATCCGAAACCGTACCACTAGGCCAGCGGGCTCTTTTTTAGACATTATTTCATTTGACTTTTGATATTATTCTATTAAGTATTACAATACAATATTTACCTACACGATAATAATCATCCAGCAATGATAATAATTACTGGACGTAATTAAAAACTTAATGCGTCCGGATGTTTTTTCTGTAGTTAGTTCCGTGAAAATATTAAATTTTTAATTGAAATCTTACAAGGTCAAAAATCAACATTAGCCGTTATATTTATAACGTAAATCTTTGTGTATTTTTTGTTTTGTCAAACTATAATCTTGGTTATTCATTTATAAAATGTAACATTGAGAACATACACTACCGATTTTATTATTTTTTTAATTATTAGTTTTAGTATTATTTTTTTAATATTAAACCTGATGGCGATTGACATCGATGAGCATATCATACATACAGACAAACATTCATTTTTATATATACAGACAGATAATATTGGAAAAATGAATGACGTGTTAGCTTCTTACTACTACAACTCTTAGCATATTAAAAAAAGCAAAAGCAAGCGTAAAAATGTAGGTCAAGTGTATCATTTCACGTAATAAATAATATTGATATGAGCGTAATAACACTTGCGTAAATCGTCACGTAACTTCAACATAGTTTGTTAATTGGAAACCTATAAAATATATCATGACACGGCTATTATGTGCCGAATTTAAACCAGTACCATGTTCACTCTAGTGTGAAACTTTTGAATTGTTTAATTATTTTATAGTTTTGACTTAGTTTACGTTATACAAGTGATTTCACGTAACTGCGCTCGCATAAATACGAAAATTGTAGCAAAATTTTTACAATCTACGCTAAAGGGCACTAGTTATAATTATTTCTTAAATTAAAGATATATAAACACCTAACACCAGTGTAATATTTTTTGTTTTTTTTTCCTAATCTTTTTAATTTAATAGGCTATTGTGCCCAAAGTTGCGATATGCTTGCCACATCATGGGCCCTAGTACCTTTTCTAATCGTGTGTGTTCTAGTATATCTACTTGACTTACGCGTTGTGGATATACTAGCATACCTCTACCTACGACTTCGGAGATATTAGGCATTAAGGTACTTTTAATAGACTATAGAATAGCTTGTTTTGCTGTTATTGACTATTTTTTAATCTTTATTTGTCTTTTTTATTTAAAATAAAATTCCTATTTAAATAATATTTCATACATATTAAATTTTGATTCATAAAGAAAAAAGTTATATTTCATATTCTCCTACCCATCAATATTGTATTTTAAATTGACTATGTAATTCTATGTATTTTATGTATTAATATCATGAATAATATCAAAAACATATTTTTATAACTATTTTCTTTTTAGGCTAAAAACAATCAATTTGTGCTATTTAAACTTTATATTATTACTGTTCGTTTTTCCTTATTTTTTTATATTTATAAAAACTCCAAAGAATGTTACATAACAAAAATATATCAGCAGAAACAGACACACCTATTTATAAGAAAAAGTTTATTCGATATTCTGTGATCGTGAGTCATACATCAAAAACCTTTTCAATCTAGAACTTGTTTCTTTGTAACAGTGTTATGTAATTATTTCTATAAATTTTATATCGTTAATGAAATCAGTGGTATATGTGAAACGTTATTTAAAAACTTTTAAAATAATTTACAAGAAGGAGGTTTTATAATACACCTTCAAAAATAAAGTTTATTTATTTATTAAATTCTTTATTGTACACAGATCAACACAACAAAAACGATCATTTAAATATATTAGCACAAAGAGTGAACTTATCTCCAACAAAAGAAATTTCTGCCTGCTGACACGTAAAAAAACATAAAAAACACATAAATACGTGAACTTGGTGTACAATCAAATCATTAAATTTTTGTGTGTTTCAAAACGTTCTATAATCAAATTTTGATGATTATGTAAAAATTTATTCTACGGGTTTTCTTCTTCATCTTAGCTTTATCCTGTTTCTATATTCGATGACACCGATATCAGCAACCTAATTTAGGAAATTTGACAAGGATGCTAATTTTATACAGAGTTTCTGCCATCTACATTTACAACCCAGAAGGGATATAGGGACCAATCCTAGATTAGGTTGAATTCGAACCCGAGTTTCTCCCAACATTTCCTTCACGATAGAGCAGTCAAAAATGCACTTAAGTAGAAAAACTCATTGGTACACGTCGGGGTTGAACGTTGGACTATGGGAAATCAAATTCGCTAACCACTAGACCGAGGCTCTATCTTAGTGTAATACTTCGAAATTCGTTCAAGGTGACTGGGTAAGCCTATTTACACCAAATTATACAATTATTACACTAATTGTATAATTAATGACGAGTACAATTACATACAATTGAAAATATAAGTTGTTTACACTCACGCCTTACATAAAGGCGGAACCAGAGCGTTTGGTCGTAACGTTTAAATCTAAATGATTGCTATGATAACAGAAAATGTCATACGTTAATTAGGAATATTAAAAAGGTGCTATCTTGACCGATCTACATCGAAATGATGAAATCGAATCATTACTTTATTATCAGCAACTGCTGTTACGATCAAAAAATATTTTTATATGGCCATATTTTTTAATTATTTATTTTACTAGCTGTGTTCGTGTTTGCATTTAATTAAATAAAAGTAGCCTAATTTACTCTTTATTACATCAGCTGTCAGCCATTGAAAGTCGCGTCAAATCAGACAAAACAAACAGGCAGACAGACAAAAGTTTATTTTGGTTTATATACCGTACATACAAATACATTACGTCAAAAACGGTTGTTTTAATATTAAAAAACATATTCGTTTTGTTTTATTTATATAGATAGTACGTTTGCGTTAAAAATACTATTTTTATCAGGATAACCTTATTTGCCTTATCTCATAAATAAAATAAAAAAAAATATTGTTTTATCCCATAAACAAAAAAATAGAAACGAATTTTCCTTTCTAAAATAATTAAATCCAATTCCATTACGAATACAACGGTATGTTACAATGTAACAGTGTAAGTTACTTTGTTTTGCTGTGTACAAATTTAGTAAATAATATTTTAGTTTTTCCTTTCTAACTTTAACACATGGTTTATCCGTTATAATTTAAACCCGCAATGGTTTAAAAACACAAAAAACTAGTCCCATTATCAGTCCTACAAAATGTCGTATGCACGATACAAAAATAGATACTCGTATGTTCAGCGAAGCATGAGACAGGCGTATGAAAAACTGGTTTAGTATGTCTTAAGATACAATTATATGCGACTACAATTTCTATGCCAAGTATTTATTTAGCCAACTAGCCGCCTTTTAACCGCAATATAACTCTTGTTTGCGTTCCAACCACAAATTTTATATCAGGTTACGTGCCTTGATTATATTATGGCTACTACATATATTCATATCTTTACGCCAGATCCCTTGATATGATAGCAGAGAATATTGAGTGCCAAGTATCACGATTCCTATATACCTAGATACATATACATAGATTCCTATATACATATTAATTACTTTCTTTATACAAACAATATCGCAGACTTTTGACACCACACTTGGATGAAATGACAAGCTAGGTCTCATCGA
The DNA here is from genome assembly GCA_018236625.1 of Lasaia peninsularis. Lineage (NCBI taxonomy): Eukaryota > Metazoa > Arthropoda > Insecta > Lepidoptera > Riodinidae > Lasaia > Lasaia peninsularis. The sequence goes on from DVZL01000262.1 coordinate 13,913, forward strand.
ATACGTGCAGCTATCGACACTCGCATTGTATATTTGTTTTGTCAATTTTTCATCTTTCTTTCTATCCACATGACCGAACCATCGGAGAAATACCCTTTCCCATTCTTACACCAACACTTATTCCACAAACATTGTGCCAGAACGTATCCGATCGTTCCATTCATTCCTCTATTTCCAACACTCACTCCCTGTGTAACTCAACGGTGTAAAAATCCCTGTTAAAAGCAGTATCAAGATATACGATTTCATTCACTCAGTATACTCTCCGTTATAATTGTTTTAATTAGTATGATCTGAAACCTATTATATTTGAAATTCAAAATAAAATATTGACATATATTATGACATCTTCATGTATTATTTCAATACTGCTGCCAGCGTTAAATTGCGTCTTTTGCTTTTACAATAAGGTTTCTTTTTAAGTGGCACATTGTATTATTGGCATAATATTGCTTAAATGTATTACGGTCTCTGTTTTATGGTCATAAGATATGTAGGTAGTCATAATGAGTTTTACTGTTGATTTAAACATAAGCTAAACATACAGGTTTCCTTATGCTTCCAGTCACTACCTATTGAAACTTAATGGACTAAACCATAATACTATTAGTATATATACAACAAGTAACCCACGCTGGCTTTGCACAGGTATATTATATATGTATTATGTATAAAGACCTTCCTCTTGATCACTATACCTGTTAAAAAAAACGCATCAAAATCTGTTGGGTCATTTTAAAGATCTAAACATTCAGACAGCGGGAAGCGACTTTGTTTTACACTACATAATATAAAACAAAGTAGCTTTCTCTGTCCCTATATCCCTATGTATACTTAAATTTTTAAAACTACGCAACGAATTTCGATGCGGGTTTCTTAAATAGATAGAGTGATTTAAGAGAAAGGTTTTTATGCATATAACATGTATAGTATACCGGTACGAAGCTGGGGCGCGTCCGAGTTATTAATAAAAGAAACCAAAAACCGAAACCGGCGCGTTTGTATGAAGATATTAATAAACGTATAGTAAGCTAGGCAAGTATACAGGACTTAGCACTCGACACTCTCTCTGCCTCTCACCACGCAGACTCGGCGTGAAAATATGTGTGTTTGTCTGTGTATGTGTATAAACAGAAATACTGTTTGTAACCTGTAGCCAAATGGTTAAACTGACTTCAATGATTCAGGTTCAAATTCACGTCGATACTTATCCCCAAAATAAATTGACCAGATCAGAATCGATTACACACAGAATATCCGGCGTAAGAAACTCAACACAAAAAAATCAGGTTTGCCCAAAATAAATAGTTCATTCGTTCATTAATTGCATCATTCATTCATTCTTGTCTGTCTTTAAGTTTATACTATCACAAACAACACATTTTACGTCGTAAATAATAATAAAAATAGTATGCAAAATAATTGAGCATGGACGTTGGAAACAAATGCGCAGACAACAATTAGTTTACATAAACATATGAAAATTAGAGAGTAGCAATAATGATTAAACAAATGTGATTATAATTGCTATCATGATTGTTTGAAAGTAGTAAAACTTGTAATAAATTTCCATCCAATTTACTGTTTAGCTCCCCGCAGCTTCAATTCATTATTCTAATGATTATAATAATAATTATAATACTTACACAATATGAATATGTATATTTAAAAGTAATAACATGTAAGAATAATATATCAGATTACCCCTTTAGATATGCAAAACATGAATGAATGAATACTTTATTGCACACCAATACATATACATGTAGGATAACATATAATAATTATTCTTATAACAGATAAACTTATATTAATTGGTATGCAAAGGGTCTTATCGCTAAGTAGCGACATCTGCCAAAGAACCCTTGCAAAACAAAGACATGGAAATAAATTGTATAAATTAGGGCATTGGTGCTAAAAGTCTATATACAACACATATAATAATTGTGAAAGAAATAAAATAAAATACACACATACTCAAATACATAAACAAATACATTATTAAATACACATAGGTACTATCCTTACATGAAAACTGATGATTATTCCTGATAATGGGCTTTCAATAGTCTCTTAAAAATCGAAAGTAATTGTGCCTCCCTAATGTGCATAGGGATTGCATGTTAGTTCACCTAAAAATAGTTTAGCCCTGAAAAATATTATAAATTCGAAAACAACCTAAATTTTTACTAATTATATAGGCAATCTGTCAGTGAATGTCCCTTCACAATCGTACCAGCCGTTTCAGAGATTCGCCGGAAAACATAGAAATAGGCGGGCAAAAATTGTAAAAAAAAATCTTGGTATACGTACCACGTATAAATAAATGTAGCTATTACAATTACACATACTCCAATTTTGTTTATTTGTATAAATGAATAATAGAACAGATCGTTTAATCCAAGTTGGAATAAGATATTTATAAGCTTTACAAAGAAATGTCTCCTACCTTTCTGTTGATTTAAATTTTAAATTTATTATAATATCAACTAAAAGCCGGGAAATTGTATAGTGAAATATGTATTCTGTATTGCTTAAGTAAATCTAGCAATGTGTGTAAAACTGGTCAATACTGACAGTGTAATGTGCACATATTTAATTAAAAGAACGAAATTGTTTAATTTAATACTCCTTGTGTAAATGTTTCGCAATCTTCAATGCGTTTAAAATCGTGTGTACATTTTGCGTATGGATAACTATAAGTATATTTTTTTATGAAATAAAGAAGCGAACAGGCACATGGCTCTCCTGATGGTAAGAGACAATCGTGGCCTATAGACACCGTAGTTGTTTTAGGTGCGTCGTTGTCCTGTGGCTAGGGTGTTAGGCGTGGTGTGCAAGTCTACCGGCTACCCTACCCTCTGGACTGGAACACGACAATGTCATCATGGTGGTAGGAATAGATAAGGTGGTGGATCCCTACCCAGACGAGTTGCTGCACTGTACTTTACCACCAGTGGTCTTGTTGTCAATGACCTTGATAACCTACGCTCACCTTTTACGCGCTGCCTGGTAGAAAGGCAGATGGTCTGTTCTACACACAAGACCTGGATCAGCACGGGAAAATAATAAGGAAGAATGTATAACTTTCCCAGCATCTCGTAGGAAGCGTAAAAGCCTTGTTACTAACACCGTGACCATATTTAGATAGATAGGCAGGTCTTTACAAAGACTCTGGTCACCAAAACGTCAACGTTCGCCAATGTTGTTTTTTGTCTGGTACATAGGTATTATATGCAGATTTATTTTATTAAATTGAATATGTTTCTAATACATTCTATAAAAAAAAGTTTTGCTTGCCTTGAAATTTATTATTATTAACAGCCTACCGGTTTCTTTTTTAAAGCATCATCAAGTTAGTAATAATATTTTTGGTTAAGATAAAACAGTACAATTGCGTTTTCCCTTAAACAAAAGTTTTTATGTCGATGATTGAAAACTTTAAATTATGATTTATTTAAATTATTTTTTACGTACCTAATTGGTATGACGTGTAACGGGGTATAATTGTAATTCTTTACGAATTAGTTGGTAGATAAATGGTTATGGCAAAGGGGCACTATTGTAAACGTTTAAGTATAAGTATATAAATCTTTACATTAAAGGGTACAAATGTAATTCTTTGCGTATTAATATACAGATGGTTACGTCTACAAAATAAGCGTGAAAAATTTTTCAATTTTAATACATTTAACTCTCACGTGATTGCTGTAAACGGTGGTTGCACAAACCCATGATTTTTTTAATCGTAACTGCGTGATCATGACAAATTTGTGACATGTTCAGAATAGCCTCGGTGGCCTAGTGGTACCTACGCATTGCGGACTTCCATTCTGGTAGTCCAGATTCTAACCCCGCCATGTTTGTGAACCAATGAGTATTTCTAACTTATGTCCATTTTCTGAGTACTCTTACGGTGAAGGAAAACATTGCGAGGAAAACCGGATTCATGTATGTGATGAATTCAACTCAATATAGGATTGGGCCTAGGTTCTACGTTGCAGAGGTCAGATAGTCACATATGTAAAAACTAGCTCCCTTGTCAAATCCCCTAAAAGATTGTCGACCCCGATATCATCTGATATAATACGGGTTAAGAAAAAGTTCAGGATATAATAGAAAATATTTTATTTGTATAAAAAAAGAAATAGATATACATAATAAATATCCCCGGATATGTTACACAAGTTGATCTAACCCCAAAGTAAGCAAATTATTTGCTTTTGTTATGGGTGTCAGTCAATGATACTAATACATAGAAAAATTTAAACTGATACAGGAATAAATTTAATAAACACCCAGACCCGGAAATATATATATCTACCTATATGTACTTAGAAGATTGGATCCGTTCTGAGTAGATTTGGGGCAACGACAATTAAACTTTTATTTTTCTTAACCACAGATTTTCAAAATCAATTGAAGATTCCTTAAAATATACATGACCGTTTTGGATAAATTCTAACTAAGTGGATTTACTATCTGTTAAATACTAGAAACTGGATAAAAATCAATCTGGATTGTTCTGATCTGATTGGATTGACTGGTTGATTGTGATCTGGAAAGTTTTACAGCAACGTAAATGAAAATAATTCCAAGAATCCAACCTTTTCAGATTATATCCATATAAAAACAGGCAGAGGTACATACGCACCCACGTTTAGCCGACGATACTAGGTCCCATGATGTGACAGGTGGCAATTGTGTCCATATAGATATATTTAAACATTGAATACTAGCTATTGTGTGTAGGCTGTGCCTGCGTATTACCGTTACTTATAGCAGTTCCGCGAAAACTATTATCTTATGACCTTCCCCAAGGTCTAATCTGTTTCTAAGCCAAAAATCATGAAAATTCAGCGATTCAGCTGGTTTGGTATGAAAACGGAAAAATTTACAGGCTTTTATTTTTATAATAATTGTAGAGAATTTCTATTTTGTATCACAAATACGATTTCATCTTATTCAAATGCGGAGAATCTTGGAATTAAGGAAAAAAACTTAGATAAACTTGATTTATTTTAATGTAAATAAATTATTTTTATTTTAATAAATAAGGTAGAAGTCGAAATTAAAATCAAAAGTACGTATGGAAATAAAAAACATAAATGTTTACATAAAATAAATAGTAATAAATAAACAAATATCTAATTTGGAAAACTTAATTATTTACTAATGCTGGTCATATATCATAAATAAAGAACAATGATATAACCTCGACACAAAGTTGAAATGATTTCCTAAAACATTTTTTATTATACACGCCATATCTTATCTATAGTTAAACAATAGACAACGAACACGGAAAACCATAAATATTCATAGAAACGTATTTTTCGTAATTAATTTAAAAATATATTTATGTTTATTAACACAATAATAATCGACATTCTTATTATTTATTATCAATATAATTTTAAAAGTAAATCAATAAAAACATGTATATATTTTTAGACTGTTTAAGTCTACTAGTACTAATAATAAAATAAAGAATACTAACCAGGATAATTCCCCACAGGCTGTGAAAGAGAGGCGGCAGTTCCTCCGTCGCACAAAAGCTACCTCGGCCCCTGACGTCACAGAACCAGACTCCAACATCATAGAAACCACCACAAGCAAGTTCACAAGGCGCGGCCCTAGCAGATTCAAGTCCCGTAAGACGGAAAATATCGAGAAAACACAAAGCTCCGCAGAACCTTCATCTTCAAACACCACAGCGCGTAGTGAACGACCGCAGCGCAACTTCGTACGGAGGCGGCTTGGAGGGGCAAACTGTAAGTCCGGTTCTCAATTCACTTTTATATACACAAGAAACGCACCTTTAAATAACCTCAACAACTTACAATTGTGATGAAAATCCTGTGCAACGTTTTCGAATATTTTTTATGTGCGGTTGATTGTACTCTGTAGTCCATAGGTCTCTGTTTACAATAGTACAACGTAATTGTAGTAGATTTTCCTCTTGTTGATCACGTACTATGGTAGAATATAATGGATATTTAAAATTGCTTTGTTCTTTGCACAATTGGTTTTTTCCTTTTTGGGATTCCGTACCCAAAGTGTAAAAAACGGAACCCTGTTATTAAGACTCCGGTGTCCGTCTCTATGTCTTTCTGTCACCAGACTATATCTCATGAATCGCGATAGCTAGACAGTTGCAATTTTCATAGATGATATATTTCTGTTGCCGCTATAACGATAAGTACTAAAAATACAATAAAATAAATATATAAAGGTTGTTCTCATACTAAAAACTTGATTTTTTATAGATGGTATGGAACGGAACCTTTCTTGCGCGAATCCAACTCGCACTTGGCGGATTTTTTTCAATATATGGAGGCTGTTGAGTTTGAGAAAGTGTTATTGATGCTTGAAATGCAAACGATTTATTGAAATAAACTTGGTAGTTCAATACATATTATTATTATTAGATTTACGACTCGAGATATTAGTTATTTATTTTTAAGCTTTCTAACATTACAAAGATAAACTTAAGGTTCAATAACATTATCTATCAACCAACCAGCAGGAATTTAGAATATTACAAATTAAGCGTTTTTAAAAATATACATTTTCTAGCTCCTTAAAGTTTTTTAACGTTTCTTTCACTTTACATATACTTCATAATTATTATAGTACACAAACAACAATACAAGTAATTACAGTTTTATAAAACGTTAAAAAAACGTTCTAATGCCTACTGGTAGCTTACTGCCGACCCTAATCAATTCTAAAATGTCTGATATTTCAAGAAGTGTTAAGATAAAGGCTTAATGTATAAACAGACTAATTACGGTCGTCCCTTTCAAACCGGTTTAAAAATGCATTCAACTTTACCATTAACATACACACATACACATATATCTTCACGCCAAATAATTTGCGAGGTAGGCAGTTGGTATTAAGGATCTCTACATACTTGCCTAGATTTAACATTTATTACTCTCTTCAAACACGCACGATAACATATATTAACATCTAAAATAATACACTAAAAATATGTAAATAAGTTAATGTGTTCATATTTTCACACAAAGTCATATTCAAGGGCTTTTAAATAATTCGTATGTCACGATGTGCGAACAAAATATATGGCACGGGTATTGCGATATAAAAGACTTCAACGGGCTCACATGTTCACACGATAAAGGTTTTTATAAAATATAATGGCATCATACGTTACTTGATGGGTATGTCTGAAATGTTTCACCTTGTATTACTTTATAATGACTATTAATTTATTATATTACCAGCTGTTGTCCCGTTGCGCCCGCGTTTTGTATTACTTAGACCTAGTAGTTGTTTAGTTCATATAAATTGTTATATCCTGTGTTACCTCCATAAGGGTCGAATTTTGAAAAATCCTTCCTTGGTGAATGCTTAATTTTAGTTTTCTAGCCCTAAGGGTTTACACAGTCGATTTATTGTAATATTCATTTAAAGTCTTAAAGTCTCACTGGCCTAGTGGTACGTGGTTCGGACTTCCATTTCAGTAGTCCAGGTTCGATCCCCGCCATGTACCAATGAGTTTTTAAACTTAAGTGCATTTTTGAGTGTTCTTATGGTGAATGAAACATCAAGAGAAAACCCACTATTTGTGCCCAATATGGCGACCTAATATCGTAGACTAATCGTGGGTGCATACGTACCTCTGCCTTCTCCTTTGGGAATATGGGCGTGAGGATATTGGCCATTAGTGACCTACAGGTCAATTAAGAATTGCGATAGTCTTTATTTCTTAAGAATGTTTGAAACGAAATATATTCTGATATTAGTGACACGGGACAACACAATGACAAGCACTGACGCTTTTACGGCAAGAATAGGTGAAACGGTGGTACCAATTGAGTGAACACGGCATCTACCTCAATGTATAACCACGCTTGAGGCACCGTTCTTGTAACATGTAGGTGCTGCCTTCAATCAAACGTCATAGCGCTATTCATCAATCATATTAAATTAATTATCCGCTTGTGCAACAAAATAATCGATCTTATATTCCAAAGCCTGTTTTGGAAATACAATTTACTCATGAGGTTTTCTCTGTTGATAACCAACTTTAAATCTTGAAGATGGTTTAGTAGAATTTGAACTTCCATTCCCCTATTCCAAGTTCAAACTCCGCTCTGTACGAAGGATTTTTTCTATTCAATTCAATTTCATTTATTTGCATTCAATAGAGTACATTTTAAGATGTTATATAAGATTTGGCTCTTTCTATTTAAGCAAGCAAATTAATAATCATTTATAAGTCACATATTAAATAGCTTTCCAATAAATCAAATTGTGTAAATTTGATTACATGATATTTTGATTATATGATTAATATGACGAAATAACATAATCGTCCAAAATCGTCCAAAAATGTCAAAAAATCAGTAAAGAATCTATTTGAGTTTTTATATAGAACATTTAAATGTGTCCGTAGTGCGTACCGCTAGGCCACCGAGGCTCTACTTGTTTGCTCTACAATATTATAAAAAAACATTAACTAAAATTGCTTCAATGGTCAATTTGTTATTTATTTGCAGTATATGAAAGCATCAAAACGGACATAGTTCCCGAAATATATTACTAAAGATGTCTACCAATACTGTAGTAGAGTCTATTTGGAGAGTAAGATAGTAACCCAATAATGCGAGAAACTTGCATCACAGATTAAATTTTTTAGCGCACCCCTACCATCTTTGTTGTATGTTCAACCATCAAGAAATTTACGTATTTGTCTTGTATTTTTTATGAAAATAAAAATAAGAAACGCATAATGAATTAACGATGCACCAGTCGGTATGACATTCCTCAGCTCAAGATCAAGTCCCTTAACGGTGATGAAGGTCGTCCAGCCTTATAAAAAAAACAAATTAAACCACGTACTCGTAAAAACGGCCCTGACAATGTTTACTTCTTGACGACCTTTCGATGTAAGGCGGAGTGCATATTTGCGAAATTTCCTAAATACCTATTTCTACACAAATCGCTAAGTGTGCTGATTGAAGTTAGTTGGTCAATATATAAAAAGTTCACTTTAGTTATATCTACATATATCATAATAGAGATATCTCTAAAATAAAAAAAATTATAAAAAATAATTAAAATATATTACTGGAATGTTTATTTTTATTTCTGTGAACTACTTGATAGATTTAGATAGATAAAAGTAGAAATAATATTGATGGAAAAAAATCATCTAGTATTATCCTTAATCTTATTAAAGATTGGAAAACTCAAATATTTTCTGGGAATTATCGATGAATCAAAATGTTTGAAATTACGAGAAAAATATTTAGAAAACATCACAGACACTATGTTCTAGAGCGTATAAAAGTATTAAAAAAATGGAATAAAAAAAAATAACAAAAATATTAGTTTGTATGAAAATTTAATTTACATAGTTTGCATTTAAGATATATTGCGTGTCTGATTTATAATTTTTTGTAACTACTAAAACTCTATCCAAGCTCTTTGGGACCTTAGACGTATAAAAATTTAAATGAAAAAAAGGTATTTTACCAAAAACAATTTTCGATTGTTATTTTACGTTGTATAAAATACAGGTTATAAATACAATTACTAAACACTATTGGTATAAAACCTCTACAGAGGTCGACAACAGTCAGTTTCTTTAATGGAATGTATTTGTTATTGTGACAAGTCAAGTACAGGTTTTAACTTTATTTACGATCTGCATCTCAAATCGTTATACATATTTAGCAGATGATTAGAATAGAAAAGTAATCAAAATCAGATATATTATTTTGCTCTTTTCAAAAAATGACACAATGAAGCAAAGAATATACTACATTTTTTTAACTGGCTTTTAGCCTTAAGTTTTCACATGATTATGTCTAAAAATATTTTATCAAATACGAAAATTTACGTTACTATATATCTACAATATACAAAATTTACGAAAAATGTTTAATGTGAAAGTGTATCTGTTTGTTTCCTATAATTTTCGTCTTAACGCTTATTCCGACCATGAAGATATTTCGTACTGGTACTATGTCCGGGTCGTAAGATACTCGGTTACGTTCATTGTCATATAGTATATAATCTAAAGACATGCACACATAAAGATTAACGCCATGTCACTTACGAGGTAGTCAGAGAGTATGCAGTGCGAATTGTCAAGATTTCTACATAGCACCACATACTTTTTTCTTTTTCTACCAGAAAAATTGGGTCATCGAATGTAAAGTTAGATCATACAAACGGCATATATTTTTAATTTTATATAGCTGTGCAAACGACTTCGTCCGCGTATTTCATTAACCAAATTTAATTGAATTACATCAGATGTCTGCCAGTGAAAGTCCCGTCAAAATCGGTTCAACTGTTTTAGAGATTATAGGAATAAACTGGCAGGTAGAGAGACAGACAAAAATTCTAAAAAATATTACATATTTTGATATATTTTCCTTGTAGACATGCATATGAGTAAAACGGTTATTTTATTTTAGCATACAGACACTCCAATTTTATTTATTTGTATGTACGCATGTGGTGATATAGTATAATATATAATTATGAATGGTCCATAAGTTTGTGGATAATGTCATTTTTTATGTTTTTTTCATATGATATGATAAGGTAACGAACAGGCACATGGGTTAGAAAACCGTGGCCTACAGACACCATAAATGAGGCCGGGATGTTAGGCCTGATGTGAAAGTTTACCGGCTACCTTACCCATCAGACCAGAATACGACAATGTCATTATAGCGGCAGGAATAGTTAAGACGGTGGATCCCTACCCGGACGAGTTGTTACTACCACAGCACTCTACCACCAGTGGTCATGTTGGTAGTGATCCAGTCAACCTATGCTCGCCTCTTACGAGCTGCCTGGCAGGGGGGCAGGACCGAATATGGTTTAATACGTACATTAAAATATGATCACATCCTAATAATATTTAACAGAAATTTTATTACTTTAATTAAATTTTTTGTGCATATTTATTTTATGGAGTTGGTCATTTTTGAGATTTAATTACGCATGTGCATATTTATTTTATCAAAAAAGTTACGCTTGCCAGATGTAATAAAGACTAATTGTAGATGCAAGCAGGGACACACGAGTAATTACTAGTTTACAATAAGTGTTACAAATATAAAACATATCAACATTATAACCTACATGCAACCGGAACAAGCAAGTCACCGATATATTCATTAATTATTCATTCATTAAGTCTAAATTACAGTTTTAATTGATTGCGCACAGGCCACGATAAAACAACGTTTAACCCTTATGTAATATAATAATAGAAACTAAATATATGTATTAAGTCTATCATAGTATTTATGCAAAAATTTCGTCAAAGACTTTATTTCGTAAATGTATTTTTATATAAGAAGCAAACAATCAATTGTTTTCATGTGTTAATTATTTGCAGTAAAAGTAAGATCAAAGAAAGAGTGGTACTGAAAGAAAATGTCGGTTTAATAAGTTAAAAGACAAAAAAAGCTTTTATTATTTTTCGAGTTGCTCTCCATAAGGCTTTTCATTTGATTCCCATATCATAGAAGTTTTTTAAAAACAACTATTCCGCCATCTTGGTTGCTCCACCGTATTGGGTTTAGAATGATTTCGTGTACATACTTGTATTGCCATCCAAACTAAACGTGTGTACAAAATTTCAGCTTAATCGGGTAAAGATATATACTTC
>DVZL01000263.1:0-25576 GCA_018236625.1 Lasaia peninsularis
GTATTTTTTAGAATTTTTGGCCGTCTGTCTATCTGTCTTTTTGTACCCGCGAATCTCTGAAACGGCTGGACCGATTTCGACGGAACTTTCACTGGCAGACAGCTGACTTAATAAGTAATGGCTTAGGCTACTTTTATTTAGTTAAATTCAAAGGCGGATGAAGCGAGCATTGCTTATGGGATATTATATTAGTAGTAAGCACGGAGTGTAAAAGAATTGCAGTAGGTAGCAGAATTACTAATAGGGAATCGAAGTAAGCTTTTTACATTGGAACGACAAGGAGAATCAGAAGAGTGCAGGAACTAAAAGGAATTCCTAAGATAATTTGGGACACAAAGATTATAGAGGATTTTATATAAAAGGTAAAGCAAATTAAAATTCCGTCACAAATGAATAGGAAGTTACCGCAACTTAACACTGAAACTCGATACATGGTGAAGTTTTTTGATGTCGTAAATAATTTTAGAGTCTTTCTAATTTATTTACTACCTCTTCATTGGCATCGATAAAACAGATATCAGCATAATCGATAATCGGTAGAATAAAAGCATGCATGAGTAAAACTTTTGTTTTAAGACGAAGAAAATATTTAAGGAGCTTAATGGAATGAAATACATGATGAACCTGTTTACTAACGTTGCTTACATGGAGGTTCCAATCGAAGTCAGAGCTAAATGTTATTCCCAAGTTAACAGCAGAAGTCGAAAATGTTATAGGTGAATTATTATGCATCCAAGTTCGCAATCATATCATGAATATAACGACCACCATAATTAAAGCTTGAGATTTAATCGAATTCACAAATAAACCAAACGCGCTAGCCCATGTATGACTTCTTTACAAATCCTTGTTCATATTATCTTGAATAGCATAAACTATATTCATAGCAGGAAAGTGTTTGTAAAGTTGTAAATCATCGGCATATAGATGGAATTCTTTTATTGAAGTCCCCCAAGTCGTAATTTTTAAGTTTTTTTTTATAAAATAAAGTGTTGCTAACAAACTGTGGTTTTTGGTCTGAAATAAATGTTATTATTTGTATTATTTCACATGAGCAAAACCTGAAGTAAACAATGTAAACAGGAAACAGGAAATAAATATTTGGCGGTCACATAAAGTCAATGGCTAAAGCAATAGCTTTTGTATAGAAAATTAAACATAATAAGTATCAATATTACTAATTTGTTTTCAATAAAACATGGCGCGTGCGATATACGTGGAACGTTCAGAAACGATAGGTTGATAGAATAGACGCAATATTAATTTCAATCATTGTTAACAAGTTATTAGATTTGAATTTAGAACGCAATGAAATAATTGTGACCTTTAAGGTTTTAATGCGATTTGCTTGTGTGTTTTGGCACTGGTTTGTTGTTTGTGGTTTTTCTTGCAGCTAAAAAAGTATTGTCATGCCAATATTCTAGAAGAGGTAGGCAGAGGTAGTACATATGCACCGACAATTAGCCGATGATATTAAACTCGGACTCGCGCACAAAGGGTTTCGTGTCATTATGAAAAAACCATGTGTATGTATTACTGTTATATATATGCACCCTTTATGTATAGTTGTTCATGAGATACAGTCTGCTAACGGACAGACAGTCGGACAGCAGTCTTAGTAATAGGTTCCGTTTTTGCCCTTTGGGTACGGAACTTTAAAAAGTCAACTGTCAAGTATTTCAACAGGATATATTTGCAAGTCACGCTGGATGTACTTACTAAAAGTACCTTCACGCCTATTATCCCCGAAAACGTAGGGAGAGGTGTGTTAGTATATCCACGAATCGTAAGTCCCGTACATATGTATAATAGAATACTCACGATTAGCCAAGGTGCCACTAGGGCCCTGATGTGATAGGTGGCAAGCCTATCGCCACTTCGGGAAATATCTGAAAAACATTTTAAGAAAAGTTGCCCGACCTGGGAATTGAATCCGGGACCCTACGTGGCTAACGGCCTTAATAGGCGACACCTGTACCGTTATACCACAGAGGCGAGAGAGGATGATGTACTTAATATGTTTTTCTATATGAGGAGCAAACATCGCCTGCCCATTAATTATTGATTATCATCATATTTCAAATACTGAAAATAGAATTACCTAGAAAAGAAATATTTTACATACTACACAATGCACAGAAACCTACCAGTAGTCACGTTGGAAGTGACCCAGTTAGCCTATGCTCGCGTTTTACGAGCTGCCTGGTGGGAAGGCAGATGGTCTATTCTACACAAGGGAACCAGACCAACCCGGGGAATCTAGACAATTTTATCACTTTGATGGCCGTTTTTTTATCCCTTTTCTGTAAAAGTTGGCTGCAGATGAAGTTGAGAACCTACTGTCATCAGGTGTAGGCTTTTTGTGTCAATTTTGGGAGCGGTAAAAATCTATAGGGGAAAGGACTGGGCAGAATGCTGGGTGAAGAAGAGCCTCTGCATTATTGTTCCCAATTCTTGAAAATATATTATTTCATGGGATAAGAAAGTGAACAAGCACACGGTTTTCCAGTGTATGCGTAGCTGTACTATAGCCCAAGTGTTAGGCTTTATTTCCAAGTCTACCGGCTACCCTACCCTCCGGACCGGAACACGACACTGTCATTATAGCGGAAGGAATAGTTAAGGCGGTGGTTCCCTATCCGGATGAGTTGCTGCACAGTACTCTACCACCAGTGGTCTTGTTGTCAATGAACTTGATAACCTATGCTCGCCTCTTACAAACTGCCTGGTAGTAAGGCAGATGGTCTATTCTAACAGAGGACCCGGATCAACACGGGGAAAAAGGATTTACGGTTACCGTATAAGAACTAGTTTTCATTTTAGTAGACAATTCGATTTAAGTTTCCCTCATATTTATGTTGATTCAGAATTGCTGCGAAAGATTAGACGTATAATTTTTTTCTGCTGTAAGTAATCTATGGCTTTGCCTACTTTATGTTTTAATAGCTTTCGTCCCGTGGCATCGCCCGCGTGAATTATCAAAGGACAAACGTTTTTCCGACATATAATATTTACTGTCTAAAAACATACTCACTTTTTAATGTCCGTGAAAAAGTAGCCTATATGATATTCTTATGATTAAGCTATATTATAGTGAAATTTAATCCAAATCCGTTCAGTAGATTTTTCGTTAAAGAATAACTCACTAACTTTTGCATTTATAATATTAGTAGGATTGTCCCAGCTACGATAGGCACTTCAATGGGTAGTTCATCAAATACAGCCATAATCATGAAGCTGAATGTACTATCTGGAGGTTACACTCCTAAAAACAACCTGTTCGTTCTAAAAACAACCTTTTCAACCTAAACATCTCATAGGGCCAGCTTCTTCACTCTCACAAGACCGGTTCGTTTTGACGTTGACCAGTTTAGAAAGAGTTAGCAATACTACATATTGGGGACAGGTTGTTATATCTTCATTACCTTTAGCTTTATAGCTATAATCTATAACTTGTGTCAAATTTGACAGATAAATTTTCGATATGCTAATGTCAACGGTCAATGGACTAGACGTTTTGGAACGTGTCGGTGTATATCCAAAACGTCTAGTCGTAGTAATTTTACTTTCTGCAACGTGTCTAGACGGAGAACTGAATCAATATCGTTTCCTTACTCTGGGGACCTAATACTTTAGTTTGTTTTATAATAGCGGAAATAAAATACATCATTTGTGAAAAATTCATCAGTCTAGCTATCACGGTTGATGAGATACAATAGACAGACAAACAGCGGAGTTTTTATTATGGGTAGGGTTCTTTTTTACTCTTTGGACTTTGGGTACTCGACGCTTTAAAAACTTACTTATTTAGCGCTTACATTGCAGATATTTGTGACCTTACTGAGAGGTCCGGGCGCAGCAAACTAGATGAAGTTCCCGGTAATGCAGTTTATGTATTTATAGCACTGAAAAACCACCCAACACCTCAAGCCCACCCACCCATAAACCCACTTGTAGCTCCCCCCAGCGCGATGTTTTGTTGTAGATTACTGATTTCCCGAATGGTTGCGAATCTAAGACTGTTTATGTCAGTTTCTAGATATATATTACTTAGTAGTTTTTAGGGTGAAATTAATAATAGGGTGAAATAAGTAATAGGGTATCTATTACTAAGGCTTCACTGTCAGTCCGTCTGTCACTAAGATGTATTTTATAAAACAGTGATAGTATTTTTGTTGCCGCGATAACAAAAATACTATAAACAAAACAAATGACGACACTGGAACCAGAGTGATCTAGAGCACAAATGTACTTTTACGCCCCATTACTTAAATCAGTTTGGAATGCCACCATTTTGTACAACGCACCAATTCTATTGTGAGATGTTGTGATAGCTTGATACAAACAGTACCTACTGGGAAATGCTTAGATCAATGTGGCCAGAAAGAATTGTGATTTTTCTATACCTTTAAAACAAACTCATTACTGATAAAAATGTCACTTAGATCACTCTGGTTTTAGCGCCGTCAAATGTGTTTAATTTATAATAATCATTGCATTATAATAAAATATTTAAAGAATTCGTAATCATCAAGACATACAAAAATACATTTAAACTATAGTAAAATATTTTTAAATCTTTTTTTTAAATACTTTATTTTACGATTTTAATTTTTCGAGTGAATTAAAATAGAATCCCGTATTCTATTCTAAAATATAACACCATTAACGTGAGTCATTTGTTATACAATTTTAAAGTCAATTACGACTGCGCCAATTTAATACAAGAACTATATAATAAGTTATACCTACATTTTATGCGTTGAGACTAATAAGATCTCCAATAGAATATCATATTTTACATATGTATTACATACATAATCCCTGAATAGTAAACGACATGAAGCTATATATACTATTTGGAGACTTTGCTCCTAACAAAGACCTGTCCCCAATATTATACATTTATCTTATTTTTATAGAGCCGACTATAATCACTGTCATAAGGCCGAGTTGTTTTCACTTTATCATTCCTGTAAAACTGGCAAAAGAAGACGTTGGTCAGACTACGGTGAGTTACAAAAACTACGTATTGGGGATAAGTCGTATTATCTCCAGCATGAGTGTACAATATGAAATTATATGTGTGAAATAAGTCGTATAGTAAGTACATATACTATATATTTTACTAGCGACCCGCCCCAGCTTGGCACGGGTATACTATACATGTTATATACATATAAACCTTTTTCTTGAATCACTCCATCTATTAAAAAAACCGCATCAAAATCCGTTGTTTAGTTTTCAAGATTGAAGCATGCATAGGGACAGACAGAAAAAGTGACTTGTTTTATAATATGTAGTGATATATACAGAGATTATGCAAAGTCAAACGAGTCTTAGATAAGTGGTTTACCCTCAACGGTATCAAAAACGTATGTTACATTTTTTGCTATACAATCACATGGTTGACTCTCGAACTACATGTCATTGAACCCGGCCCAGTTGCTAGCGATCACATTGATTGCACATTATAATACCTACTATCTAACGTGTATTGAAAATTTTGATTAACTTTTAATTGATTATTTTGTATTATTTTTTAATATTTATTTTGTATCATAGTATTATGTTCATCAAAGCCTAAATTAAGTTCACCTAAAAGGTAACACGACATCCATTGACTGTAAGGCGGTACGAAGTTCGCCGAGTCGGCTAGTAGATATATAAACGTCACACTGCTGTCACAAAAACTGCATAAATATTAAATATATCGCGGCTGTTTTTACTATATATAAAAAAAAACTAATTAAACATATTGTAACTTTTGCCTGCGGAAAGACCAATTGTTCGTCTCAACTACATAAAATCGTAGTGATGAAGACTACACTTATCTATATTTTATTCTATATTTTAAATATGTACCCCAGTTCTACTCTTACTACCGCTATCCCAGTAATCCTATATCCGTTAGATAGAATTGACTTTAGAGTCATCACTACATATTATAAAACAAAGTCACTTTCTCTGTCTTGTCCTATGTCTGCTTTAATCTTTAAAACAAAGCAACGGATTTTGATGCGGTCTTTTTTAATAGATGGAGTGATTGAAGATGAAGGTTTTTAGGTATATAACATGTATAGTATACCCGTGCGAAGCCGGGGCGGGCCGCTAGTTTTCTATTTTATGATAAAAAACGATTAAAACATTTGTTGCTAGATAAATAGCACCGCCGACTCTCGTACTACAATGTCACTGAACTCGGTTCAGTTGTTCGCGATCAAATTGATTAAGCTTTATTATGATACGATTCAACACACGCATTGACTCTGTCGATCGTCTTTAATTGGTTTAATAAACACCAACGCTGTTATTGTAAGCAATTTACGTGATTACTCAGTTTCTCCAAATTTCACATTTTTAAGGCAAGACAACAGCTGATTCTTATCTCGCTTATTTCATTGTTATAAGTCTTGATTCTTACGGAAGCGGCAAATTAAAAATATCTTTTGAACACATGCAAATTCATTTACTTTTTTTTTAGTTCGTAATAAAGAATAATAAAACCTAACAAGACTCTGGTGGTAAAGTGCTGTGCAGCGACGTGCCTGTCTTGTTACGGTTCGAACTGATGATGGTGTAAAACGCGAAACCGGTGGGCTATTTAAAAGATAATTTTCAATTATAAGTTATATGTGAAAAAGTACATGTGTTTCTCATTTAAAATACGAATAACTTTTATATATTTAATTTATTTTTAATAGCGGTAATGAAAATACATAATCTGTGAAAATTCAACGTTGTAGCTTCTCGATTCATGACATACAGCCTTGTGACAGACAGAAAGACAGACGGACAGCGGAGTCTCAGTAATGGAGCTCCATTTTTACCATTTGCAACGGGACACCAAAAATCAAACCTTTATCTGAGAGAGTCGACATACCTCGTCCCAGAGCACACCTACCGATCTTATTTTCGGGCGACCACAGCACTCTGCGGCTGTCGGTAATGTCGGCGAATTATTCATACGCCGTCGGCATGAATATGTAACCAACCCTCGAACGCCGTAAAAACCCACATTTGTGTGTCACTCGACATCATTTATTTTCACATTTCTCTACATCTTACTCCACGATTTATCTGTTCCTGAATAAAGGTACGCATTAAATCTGCTGGTGTATTGCTCTGGGGGTTAGGGGCTGTGGATTTGGGACTATCTATCATTTTACGTAATGTGTCGTAGTTCACTTGGAAAATAAAACAAAACTGTTAGTTCTGATGGTTCCGTACTCAAAGGGTAAAAACGGAATCCTATTACTAAGACTAACATTGCTGTAATGACATTGTCGAGTTCCGTTCTGGAGAGTTGGGCATTCGGTAGACTTGCACGTAAGGTCTTACTGATACTGCCATAATGACATCGTCGTGTTCCGATCCGGAGAGTTGGGTATCCCGTAGACTTGCACATAAGCTCTTAACAGTGCGACCACAGACAGCGATGCACCTACAGCATCTATGGCTATATGCCACGGTTATTTCTTACCCGTAAGACCCTTGTGCCTGTTCGCTGTCTTATCCCATAAAAAAGACTCCCCTGTCTGTCTCTCCGTGTATATGCAACCAGGCTATATCTCATGAACTGTGATAGCTAGACAGTTTACCGATAATGTATTTCTACAGATGATGATATCGCTATTACAACAAATACTAAAACCAGAATAAAATTATATATAGGAGGACCCTACGAGCGCGAGTACTACTCCTCGAACTTGGTCGGTTTATTTCTGTAATAAGACTTGTATGAAGATGGTTCAATGGATATGGGAGTCAAATATTTATTTGGACAATAACCTTTCGCCTAGGAGAATTATCGAAGGGCAGATTTTTTTCCCACTCACAATATTGATTGCGTAAAACAAACCGTCTTTTTAATGAAGTTGGTTAAAAAGTAGCCTATATTTTATTCTCATATATAACTTATATTATTGTAAAGTTTCATTCAAATCCATTAAGTAGTTTTTTAGTAAAAGAGTAACGTTTGTGAGTACATATTTACAAACTTTTGCATTTTTAATATTGATACGATCTTTGATGTACTCGTAACATGTTAAAGAATATTAAATATATTTTTTTATGAATTACGTTTACTAATAGGTATATGGAGTTACACCGACTCACATATACACACAGCTATACTGATGTAAGAGATAAGCACGAACTATAGGCATTATAGTTTCTCACAAGACCGTCAGTGATTTATTAGCGTAGTTCATCAATTCAAACTATTTATAGGAAATGGTATTCAGACTACTAATACATTAATTTTTTTTTATTCTGTAGTGGTTATCCCAACAGCCACTACTGAATTTAAAGAAAAGGTCAAGATACGACAATGTTTGTAAGAACATTATCATAAAGACAATCAAAAGATGTCGCTATACATATTTAGATTACGGTATAATTAGACTAGATATTTATAATATTATTTTAGTTAAACAGAAAACATTTAAAATGTATCGCGTATGAACATAATTAATAATATTGCAACAAATTTAAAATCACGATTTTTTGCAGTTCCTGTAGCTGACAAATATGGTATGGTACATATTATGGTAACACGGTTTATGCGCGAGACTCGTACCAGGATGATTTTTCATTATTAAAATATATAAAAAATATGCATTTAATTATAACCTGACACTAGATGACGTTCAACGCAGCTTGTAATAAGAACACGGTATGTTGCAATCTCCCAGCTAGTATTTTTATATTTATTATTTTAATGTTCTCCACAGTAGAATAGTGTTAAGTAGTAGTAGCCCGTACATAAATCCCGGCACCAATCCATAGAAAAGAAAAGATACCATCATTCACTGTTTATTGTAAAGTTTATAGTAAACATTGTTACACATGAAATTTAGTTAAAGTTTTTAAAGTTAGGATTTCCAGAGTTTTCGTAGAGTTAGAATCTTGGCGAGTGAGTATGTTATAACTTTTTAATAGTCTGTCATGTTGTTCCTTGTCGCAAGACTTTGCATAAAATGTTTTTGTCAGTATATTTAATAGACCAAAAATATTCTGCGATTTCCGCGTAGCTCCGTAGACATCATGTAGACTGTAGGCGTTAGCTACGAGCGTCCTGCTCGTAGCAGATTAACGTTTTGAAGCGACTGACAAATCGACACTGCTAATAATTTGTGCTAGAAAATTATCTTTTGTAACTCCTAATATTTATGGCACAAAGTTATTATTTGTAGCTCCTAATTAAAGTTAGAAACACATCTTCACTCCAAGTTCCTTGCGTGGTAGGCAGAGAGTATCAAGTGCCATAATATGTCACGTTTCAATAAATTAAAAACCTATCATAGTGTAACATAAATTATCAGTCAGTGAAAAAAAGGTGAATGCAAAATATAAAAGTTTAAGTATTGTATTTTTGTAAATTTAATTGTAATTCCAGTGTACATTAAGTAATATATCGAGTCTAACAACATACCGTTAAGTAGAGCTCTACACGTTGTATCGATCACTATCTACTCCTATCATTAAATATCAAGGAAATATTTTACTACATTTTATTGATAGTAAACCTAAGATATAATCCGAAAATAAATATGTGATACAAAAATCAACTAAAGGTTTCACAGTTTTTGTTTTTTTTTTACAAATTGCTTTCATGGGACAAGTGCTGTATATCTTTACTTTGATTAAATTTTAAAACAAATCGATCAACTTTCGGTCATGTTTCCGACATAATATTAACTTATTATACCCTAGATTAGTTCTATAATAAATTCAATGAACATTCTATAAAGAATTATAAGTTTTAATTTCTGTTTTAATCGACGACCAAACAAATAATTTACAAACATCTAATATGCCATACAAAGCCAGTTTTTGTTACATAACATAGCCTTTAGTAATATGTATTAAATACTAAAAGAAGCTCTGATGATTCGATCATGCGGATGGAATGAGAGATGAAAGCTTGACAAAGCATATATAGATATGTATATACAATGCTAATGTAATGGAAACGTAGATTTGCATGGCACAACCAAATTGCTCGTGTATCATCCGAGGGTGGTGTCGAGACTCTCTGAATTCACCGTGTTTGTATGAAGAGAATATGCATGACATATGGATCTTGATACCCTCTGCCTCCCACGTAAGGGACTTGGCGTGAGGATAATCATGAATGTATTTTTACGTAGACATTTATTATTATTCCCGAATATACTCGTATGTGACGTGACACATGATACTCTATTGCTTATTCACGAGTCTGACATTTGCTGAAAATGGCGGCCATTTAAATATTTATACACGGGGCATGTTTTCAAATATTTTGATTATTTATTACATGTTTCCATTTGGTGACTTGTAAATAAGGCTCTTTGCGTGTAGTTGATTTATATACTAAGTGACTTGGTTTACTTTCTGTTATATATTTATAACCTAAAAATTGACCCAAGGGTACTACTGATATTTTTCAAAGTGAACTTAGCTTTCAAGAATTTACGTGATTTTTGATACCTCCCTCTCTCCCATGTGAGGTTTAGAAATATTAAACTTGAACCCTTGAACGCCTCACGTAATTAATGGACGTTCCCTAAGGAATCCGCTTTTTACTGGATTCGACTACGGAACTTAAAATAGCCGTCAACGATGTTATTACATTAGAGTCGGTACACATTTTAATGTTAACTAATTCAACGGTAAACAATCCCAAATTCTCTTCACCTAAAGTTTGTCAAGATGAAATTAGGGTTGTCAAAAATAATTATTATTTACCAAAAGTATACATAAAAGACTCTTTTATATTTTTAGTCATTATGTCCCTCGATGGTCTAGTGGAGTCACTGGCCAGGTTTGTTGCACGAGACCTTGGGTTTGATTCTTGGGCAAAGCAATTTATTCTTATAAGCTTTTTCAGTTTATCTGAAAAACATAACGCCTGAAATTGGATTGGCCCAAAATGATAACGGACTTGCCACCAGTCACATCATGAGACCTAATAGCGTCGGCTAATCGTGGGTACACATCGCACCCTCAGTAATACAAGGAACCAAGTATTTTTTTTTTTGAAACTGTGATTTTAAATGCCTAAGGCAAAAACTGATATTCCCAGAAAAATCTCCAAAAGTTCACAATCATAACTTAAATAATAAACATGTTTTTTGAAAAAAAAAGATGCAATGTAGGAATAAAAAATCTTTAAACGTCTCTCACCAAAAAACAATTTTTTATGGGCGTATGTATAGGCGTGACGGTATTTTTTAAGTTTATAATGCATTTTTTAATTTTGATTAGAGTTTATATAATTGTTCTATATACTTAAAAGTTATTACGCCATTACAACTTTTATAGTTATAAAGTCCTAAATATATTTTTTAGTTATATAATTACTCGTACAGTATTAATTTTGAGTTTCTGAAAACCCTACAAAGGGCCCTTAATTTCATTATACAAAACTGGAATTTACCGAAGCGTATTCTGGGACGAGATTCGACGTTCGCAATAATAATTGATTCGGGAATAAATTACCTTTGGAAATCCAACCCAACGAAATGCTATGATAATATTTAAATTGTATAAGACATTCCTAAATCTTAGAATGATTTTGTACCTTTGGGTCGACGTATTCGACAAATTTTACTTTTTAATTTTGAATTGTGAAAAACAATAATATTATGACATTTTATTGTTGAAATTATTATTGATTTAGAATATACGAGTACTATCTCATTCTCATAGGTCTCAACATCTCATACTTAAAACACTTTCATTTAACTGGTTTATTCTGACATTGTCAAATCCACACGATTATCCAGTTTAGAAAAGGTTAGCTATGTTCCCCCTGGCCAGGGAGACCGACGACTTAATCAGGGTAGCTGGTAGCGACTGCATGGTGAAAGCGGGAAATCGAGTCTTATGGCGATAATAACGTACTGAAAACCTAATGACATATTTTTATGGAATAAGACAGTGGCCAAGCACACGAGTCTCCTGATGGTAAGAGACAATGGCCTGGACACCATAGATGTAGCTCTGTCTGTGGTCGGGCTGTCAGACCGTAGGTACGTGCAACTCTCCGGCCACCAGTAACAGGGACATTAGCGTGACGATATTTATTAATTTTACTGCGTTTAAATTATTAGGGTTCCATACCCAAAGTACGTCTTTCTAATTGTCTGTCTGTCGGTCACCAGGCCGTGTCTCAAATACCGTGATAGTTTTGAAGTTTTCAATTAAAATTTTTAAGTTTTCAACTTTTATGGATGTACGGAACTCTTCATGAGCGAGCCCGACTCGCACTTGGTTGATTTTATTAACATAAGTCTCCAATTAATATTATTCATAAGGAAAGTCTTAAAACTTTTGGAAAATTGAATTATTCAGTGAAACCAGCGGCTGATATTAAGGTGGATTGTCTCGCCGAGGCTCGGCTAAGCTCGCCGGAACCTAATTACCCGACGTAATTACCTTTTAATTCGTCCAAGTTATAATTAAGCAACTGCTGGTGGGAACGGAGATAAAATTACCGAGATTTTTTACGTGTTTCAACTGCGTAATAACATGAAGAAGTTACCAATTATGTTTACAACTTTTTATTTAAAAGACTACATTTTAATATCGTGCTTGTTCTTAAAAATCTTAAATAAAACCTGCAAATGCACGCATAATTGAAAAAATACAGGTGGGGAGAGTGGTAGGCTCAAACCTCACTATATAAAACCAATGGGGAAGGGAGTTGAAAAATGCCAAGAAAACATCAAATTATCAATCCACTATTAAAAGCTTTTAAAAAATGTAGTCTCGAAGGAATAAAAGCTAAACAAAACTAACTACGAACTAATTTATAAAACAAGCTTTTTACATTGAAAATTCTATTAATTTTAAACTACTCAGTGGATTTGGTGTTCTATGAACTGGAAAAATGTACAAGGTATTTTGAAACACTAGGTGGAATTGTCGTTCCAGGGTTTTCGATGGATAATAGATGAAGGGGATAATAAGAACGATGGCTAATGGGCCTTGATGTTGTTCCAGTTGGCTTCAATTTGGGTAGTCCAAGTTCGAACCCCGCCATGTACCAATGAGTTTTCTAACTAAACTACATTTTCTGAATGATTTTATGGTGAAGCAAATCAATCGTGAGGAAACGTGATTTTTTTGCCATTTTGAATAATACGGCACCATTCGTGCACGAGTCCTACTTGCATTTGACTAGTTTTTTCTTAATTTAAAATGTATATTTAATTAAACTTTGAAATTTTACAATTTTATAAACATCCTGTAAATGATTCCCAGCTAAAGTATGTTCTGTAATACATATACAGGGTGTGTAAAAGCACGTGGCGTCCCGTTCCGATGTTGATTAACGACCACAATAACGTAAGCGGTTCTGCTGATTTATTACTATTATTGAATGATATACATTCGTCACAGAACGACATATATTGCGGCAGTACAGTGCTGGGCATGAATAAATCGCACCAATTACATCAAACAAAAAATAAATAAATACCGCCAGGCCTAAATTTCCGAAAGGTTAGGCCAAGATATGTAACTATTATGCATCTACGATTATTACGAATTAATTTACCGCTGAGCTGGCGACCCTCACGCTAGCCACACTGCAAGAGACTGATTTCTTGATTTCGATTGTGATTAATTTGGCTTTCGATTTTACGATTATAGGGACTCTACCTTTAAATGTTTATTTTATTATTTATTTTAGTATAAAATAGCCATAGCACAGATAGAGAAGCTATAATAAAAGGCCCTGTTTGTCCTTTGGATTGGGTTCCCTACAATCACAATAAAAAATATGTTATGTATCAATCCTAAACTTCAATCATAAAAAAACGGAGATAAATTTTCTTTTTATCAGTTAAAATACTTAAAAACCTTGCTTCATTTTCACTTTTTGCACAAAGAATATATCTTCGTTTATAGCGTACTTTAATAAGTATCGTGTAATAAATAAAGTGAGATAATATCCAGCTCGGTTATAGTTTGAGAGATCGTCGGGTGTAAAACTTTTGGCGAGGGCCCGCTAGCGGCACTAGATACTGCACCGTCGCGTCGCTAACTTCCCAAGTTTCTGAGAAATTATTATTTACTTAATAATCCAATGTCAAAGAATAAATGAGAGCCTGAGAACTCATCTTCATTAGAAAAATAATAAATAAGAAAATAAATTTTTAACACAGTTTATTTTTCGTTTTCGTTCATATTTTCAATAGTTATAAAAATCTTCATTTATATGAGGACAGCTCGGAAATATTCGACCTATAGGCGATGTGTATATCTTACCATCAGGAAATCCGTCTGCTTGTTTGCCTTCCATTATCATAAAAAACTATGAAATATCTTCTTTTCGTCATAACCTCATCCCGTTTCCATAACAGTTGATAATAAAGTCGCCTATCCGATCTGGGAGATATGACAAGAGCACCAGGCTCTACACAAAACTGTCATCTAACCTTTGCAACCCAGAAGAAAAACCATGTGCAACTCTACAATGAACTCTACAATGGTTGTTAAATACATGAGAAATATATATTTCCTGAAGTAGTACGTTATAAGC
The DNA here is from genome assembly GCA_018236625.1 of Lasaia peninsularis. Taxonomy (NCBI): domain Eukaryota; kingdom Metazoa; phylum Arthropoda; class Insecta; order Lepidoptera; family Riodinidae; genus Lasaia; species Lasaia peninsularis. Next base: position 14,537 of record DVZL01000263.1, read on the forward strand.
GCGCTGGCTCCCGTGACGAAACGAGCTGACGTTCCCCAGTTCACGCTCGTCCGTGGCTCGAGTTTATGATGCAGAACTCCCGTAAATCGTGTGGTGTAAAGGCGCCGCTTTTCGCTTTACGATGTAGAGCTCCCGTAAATCCCCGGGGAGCGCCCTAACTCGCCGGCTCCGCCTGAGAGCGCTACCTGTACACCACGATTACTGTACCATGGATACACCCATCATGGAAGTGCTAATAAGATTTATATTGTATACTTTCTATCCTTGGCGCTTGGTAAAACTTCATTTTATGTAATTAAATTTTATCGCCTCTGTGGTGTAACGGTGCAGGTATCGCCTGTTGAGACCGTTTGCCACGTAGGGTCCTGGGTTAAATTCCTAGTTCGGGCTAGTTTTCTTAAATTTTATTCAGATTTTTCTTGAGTAAACATTACATTGCCCGGGATTGGAATGCGCCCAAAGTGGCAATAGGCTTGCCACCTATCACATCAGGGCCCTAGTACCTTGGCTAATCGTAGATATCTACTGGACGTACGAATCGTGAAGATACTTTTTTTTTAATTTTATGATACACTTGCACTGTTTTACTAATTCACTTTTTCTAAACTTTTTACTTTTTTTTTCAAAAGTACCGATCTTACCGGTTTTTACCGATAATATACTATTTAATCTTGTTTTTTATCCATACACAATTATAGCACTGTAATAAGCAGGTATACATTTTCAATATACACTTTTTAAAATATATTTTATGCCAATACTAACTTTTTATATCTTTTTTTTTATGATATTGGAAGGCAAACAAGCAGACGGATTTCCTGATGGTAAGAAATACACGTCGCCTATAGACACCAAAGGTGGAAATGGTGCTTTGTTAACCTGAGGCTGGAATAGTAAGCCTCTTGCGTGAGAAAGTTAAGTCTTTATAAGAGTTTAAAGAAAAAAGAAGAGACTTTTCTATACTTGTTTTTTTATATATTACCATACGACATATGAAACAATCGAAACATTCATATAACATTTCAATCCAATCGATTCAGCCGTTTAGAAGTTATGTGGAATAGATAAGTTTGGAAAATTGATTCTTATTACCCGTTGTCCCATTACCCGTTTCTCCGTAGGAATGAAGCATTTTTCCTCGGTAAAAAGGAGCCTGTGTTCATCAGGGATAATGTCGGCATGTAATAGTAAAATAATTTTTCAAATGGGTTCAGTAGTTTTGGAGACTATTCAATAGAAACAAACAATCAAAATTGTATCGCATAAAAAATCTTTCCATTTTAAATATTACTATAGGTAGCAGTAACTGTATGCATCCTACTAATATCATAAACGCGAAAATTTTTAAGTATGGATGTTTGTTACCCTTTCACGAAAAAACTACAAAACGGTATTGGATAAAACTTCTAAGATTTATTGCCTCTATGAGAGAGTAGTCGGTGACTAGACTTTGATGTGCATAGTCTTAGGTTCGATTCCGGGGTAGGATAACTTTTAAAAACATGACGTTATCTGACATTAGATTTGTTCCTGATATGGCGACTCTGCTGTCCGTTTGTCTGAACATCTATAAACAGGCTGTATCTCATGAACCGTTATAGGCAGACAGTTGAAATTTTCACCAATGATTTGTCGCTATTACAACAATTACTAAAAACAGGATAAACTACTAAACTACTGCTCCCACATAACGTTCCTTTTTTTAGATAACGGTACGGAACTCATCGTGCGAGAGTCCGACTCGCACTTGACGGAATTTTTAAATTATTAATAGTCATATCCAGGAAAGTGGAATCTTCGTGGGAAACAAAACACGCGCGCGTCGTGTCATCGATCTCACACTAGCTCTGGAGTGAGCACGACAATTGGCTTACAACCACACTGAGAATGTAAACCAAGTATTACTGGTAATCTGTTTCTATAACCATTCGAGCATGAAAGATATTCCAACATATTGTTTCTTTTCCACACAATCAATCTTCGTAACCTTATCTTTCTGTACGCATTGCGTAAGTATTACGTTCCATGGATCAAAAAAATAACAATTCAAATTGTGTCGTAATAATATGAGATTAGAGTTGCGCAAGATTTCGGAGTTATTCTAAATAACCGGTCAAGTGCGAGTTGGCTAACGCAAGTAGTCTTCCATATAATTTTATGAAAACTTTTGAAAAATTAAGTTCGTTTTAAGGGTATTTGTAAATATATATTTTACTATATTTTTAGTATTATTATAGCGGCAACAGAAAAATGTAATCTGTAATTATTATATTTTTCTAGCGATCACAGGTCATAAGATACAAGAAAAGACAGACTGACGGAGAGACAGACATAGGGACAACGGGATCGTATTGATAGGGAACCTTAAAAATCAAGATTTTTCGTGTACTCGAATTCAACCTAATTAAGACTGTACTTGGTTTGCTTTCTGGATTACATACGTCGTCATGGTGTAAAACCTGGATGCCCTAGTCGAATCTCCTGGATTAGGTAGCTAATCTCGATATCATCTAAACTAAATAAAATAAAATTTGAGTGTCAGTATGTAATATTTAAAAAAAAACGCGTTCTACTAAGTGCATATGTATATTTACCTACATATACCAAAACAACATTTTTTAGAATTTAGAACAACATCTATGGTGTCCATACTCAGTTGTCTCTTACTATTAGTAGACCCGTGTGCTTATTCACTGCATTATCCCTTAAAAATATTATACTAAACAATAAAAACTCAATAACATTTTTTCCAGTAATATTTTATTTATAACAATACGAATAATAAAATTTGAACTTCAAGGCAATAGGTATTCTTTTTATAACTATATCCCGTTAAGACCACGTACCAATGACTTTTAGGGTACCGTACCTAAAGAGTAAAAATGGTACTATAATACTATGACTCCACTGTCTAGCTGTCTGTCTGTCAGATAATATTGGCGTTCGGTTACTTAATCTAATAGATAAGAACACACAAGTATGTTAGTTTTTATATAACGGAAACGGCCCTAATCCTATATATATTTTTTTAATGATATAAGAAGGCAAACAAGCAGACGGATTTCCTGATGGTAAGAAATACACGTCGCCTATAGACACCAAAGGTGGAAATGGTGCGTTGCCAATCTGAGGCTGGGATGGTAAGCCTCTTGCGTGAGTAAGTTTACCGGCTACCCTACCCTCCAGACCAGAACACCACAATGGCGAAATTGCACCAAATGTTTAAATGGGTACACCAACCGTGCGAAGCCGGGCCGGGCAGCTAGTATAGCTTAAAGTATGTACTTACGGCAAATACATTGATACCTTTGTTAATATTAAATGTAATGTAATATATTTCAGTAGCTTGATATGCGGTGAATACACGCGAACACAAGGCCTACAAAATGTACATAACTCTAGTAATTACCTGAAAACATCAAACGAATAAGACCCACCTAAGCCATAACTCGGATCTTCGCGTGAAGGCACTTGGCATAAGAAATACAGGAGATAAATTTAAGGCAGTTACCCGATGTACGCTTTACGCCATTCCGAGCTCCTGCGAAATGTATTAAGCGTGTAATCTCAGCTTTATGATGCGAATTACTTAAGCGATCCGACTGTCAGAACTCCGCCTAAATTTTATTTTTTTGTTATGAATGACGCAGTTACTGTTTATGGCTGGAGTATCGTATACGAATGGTGCAGTTATTTTTTATGAAGCTGTTTAGGAATCGAATAAAAGGGTTGAAAACGGGAATTATTTTTTTTGGAAAATAATGATTATATTTTTTCTTACTTCAAAGTGAAACGCTAAGTTATAGTTAGATATGTATTCATTAAATAGTCGATAGATGTACATGCGTAATGGGTCTCCGATAGCGGAAAAATGTCTATCAGCCAGTTTGTTATAATCGCTGGTGAACATAGATGATTTGTTTTATGAAAGTTTCTGATCCACAACTTTACGTAGCAATCAGATTGTCAGATAATTTAAGTGTACATATATTAATTATTGGCTTGTAACAAACCCACCGTATCGTAATTTGACGTTTTCGAGTATATTTTCAGGTCACTAAAAATGACACGGACTACCCTACTCATACGTCTCTATGTAAGATTTTATATGTAATGGAGATGCTTAACGATGGTATAAATGTATAATTACCCAAATCTTCTCTTGGGCTCCCCTACTACTGGCAAAGTCTGTGACGTGAATACGAAATCATCAACTTTTCATTAATGAATAACAATATACATGGATACGAGCAAAATAAACTAAAACTACAAAAGACAACTTATAATTATATTTCCACCACTTATATAACATAACTAGCGGTGCCCGTGACTTCGTCCGCGTTTTTATTTAATTATTTCATTTTATACATTTCTAAAATAAAAGTAGCCTAAGCCGTTCCTTCCATTACATCAACTGTCTACCAGTGGAAGTTCCGACAATATCGGTCCAGCCGTTTTAGACATAAGCGGGTACAAATAGACAGACACACAGATAGACAGACATAAAACCAGATAGATAGATAGACAGACAAAAATATTATTTTGGTATTTGTAAACATACATATGCTTTTAGTAAAAAGTGGTTATTTTAATATTTCATACAGACACTCCAATTTTTTTTATTTGTATGGATAGATAATAATCCATAAATAATGTTAATGTCAAGGAAAACAGAAACTACCCTCATTAAGCAAACATCTCATATATTATTCAGTATTATTTTCCTTTGTTCAATAAATCCTACTTGTATAAATGTGATTATTGGTACAATTTTCCACCCGTCTATTCCCATACATCTATATCAGATAATATCGGGGTGATATAACGAACATTGTGACACGAGAATTTTATTTTAATTACTGATTCTTTTATTGATTTTTATATATAAGTTAAGATAATGTTCACGTCACGGCACGAGTTTTATTACGACCTCGTTGGTCGAGGGATTAGCGTATACGTTTAACGTCGCCGATCAAATGCGAGGCTCGGTTGGTTCCTGCTGGGGGTAGACATATGTGTGATGAGAACATAGATGTCTGCATTTCCGGGTCTAGGTGTTTATTAATTTATTCTGGTATCTATTTAAGGAACTTTTCTTAAATGTTTTTCAGATTATTCTGAGTAAGCATTAGATTGCCCGGGATTGGAATGTGCCCGAAGTGGCGATGGGCCCTATTACCTTGGCTAATCGTGAGTGGTTCTAGTATATCTACTGGACTCACGAGTCATGGATATACTAGCACACCGCTTCCTACCTCTCGGGGATAATAGGCGTCAAGTTACTTTTTTATATAAATATTTCTATTGATTAGTATCGTTGACTAAAACCCATAATACAAGCGTATAATTGATTTACTTTGGGGTTAAATCAATTTGTAGCTCCCATAGTGACGTAGAGCAACCACAAACACCGTGACAGAATTTTGTATGTGAGGTATTCTTTTACGATCTGCTTATTTTCGATGTAAACAATTGAAATAGTAACTTATCCACCAGACAAACTGCCAAGACGAAGTGTAAAAACTCCATAAAAGTTAAGTCGAACTTTAAAATTTTACTTGCAATAACAAGTCCCCACTTTCACGAAGATGCATTTTAAAATGAAAATGTTCAGCAGTTTTGCTAGTACGTGTCTGTATTCCCAGGATGAACTGTAACTTTTTTAAACCCCTACAGGAAAACTGGGATGTTATAAGTTTGGTGTGTATATCAATGAGTATGTCTGTTTTTTTTTATGATATTGGAAGGCAAACAAGCAGACGAATTTCCTGATGGTAAGAGACACACGTCGCCCATAGACACCAAAGGTGGAAATGGTGCGTTGCCAACCTGAGGCTGGGATGGTAAGCCTCTTGCGTGCGTTAGTTTACCAGCTACCCTACCCTCCAAACCAGAACGCGACAATGACGAGCACTGACGCTATCGTGGCAGGAATAGGTAAAGCGGTGGTACCAACCCGGGCGAGTCGTTGCAAGACTCTACCGCCTAGTCAATATCACGGTGTTGGTGACAATAGACCCTGTGCTCGCCTCTTACGAACAGCCTGGGTTGAAGGCAGTGGGCCTTTTCTACAACGGAACCCGGACCAACACAGGTCTGTGGCATCAAAGCTCCTAAATGAAGGGGTCTTAGGTATAATTTATGGAATCCTTGGGTAGGTTACATAAGGCGTACAAGATCAAGTTTTTTCAAACATAATATGTGAGCTGCTGAAATCCTTATCTATGTATATTGATACGACTGATCTGCAGCCTTACTCTCGATGCTCGAATCTTGAAATCGCGTTCGGATTAATGTCATTTCGTACACTTGAAAGCAATACCGACGCCCGACGGTAATGAGATTTTAAGATCGGCGTCTACTAGATCTCGAGGCAATATGGCGGTAATTTTGACCAAATTTTAAACACTGACAAATTTTTCTGCCATTTTATTATTATTATAATTATTATATAGTATTTAATAGATTATAGATACTTATTTAAAAAACGTTTACAAAATACATCTACGATAATCTTATTTTTTAATAAATTTATGTTAATTAAAATGACAAATCGGGGCATGTTTTTTTAATAAGTGAAAAGGCTATGACTTATTTATTTGTGGTCTTATTAAATAGGTAGTAGGTACCCAGTTTTCCTGCATAAAAAATAAGTCTTTTTGCCTTCAACATTTATGCAAACATTTTTTTAAATTTTTATACAATAAATAAAAACTTAGAAAATTAAAGATATCATGTATTTTTATGTGTCGTGTAAAATATTTTGTTTCAAATAACAACTCTGTTGAAATATACTGTCACAGGGATACTCGGATCATATGTCCGATTCTAATCACGCTCCGATTTTGTTCAAGACTACGAAGTTTATATAATTTAGAATGGAAATCGGATTGGCGTCGGATGTACATTGAGATCGGATGGGTTTCAAGAGTAACCCTGCTGGTCTCTAAGGTAGAATAAATAAATGTTGTCACTCCCATATTCCCGAAAGGGGAGACTGAGATTCATATGCACCCACGATTAGCCGACGATATTAGATCCCATGATGTGACAGGTGCCAAGTCCATCGCCATATCGGGCACAAATCCTAGGTTTCCTCACGATGTTTTCCTTTACCGAGCGAACTCAGTAAATTTGCTTAAGTTAGAAAAACTCATTAGTTGGTTGGTAGGGTTCGAACTTAGCCTACCGTAATGGAAGTCGTAAGCACGTACCACTAGGCCACAGAGGCTTTAGAGCCTAATATGTGTAAAATACGTAACCCTGGAATTCCTACTAGCAAACTCATAGTAACACCTCTTGGCCGTATCGAGAGATATTAACTTTTTAAATTTCTATTATGAATGAATTTTTCCCCGATTTTGTCCCCTCTGCAGAATAAATGAACTCAAAGACAATTTCACCAATGATTAGATATGAAAGTCTTTCCACTCTAATATATGCTTTGTTAATGGACTTGCTTTTGCAATCACTCCGTCACCCTCAAGCGGTTTTTCATAATTGTAACTTGCTAACTATTGTCGTGTTCCGGTTTAGATTATGTATGTAAAATTGTTTACGCAAGAGGAATGAGACTTAACATAGAATGGACCATCTTTGGTGTCCATATGTGACGTCATCTCATTAATAGCAGCAAATACGTACATTAAGAAGTATTCTTAAATTTTATTAGCATTGCTCTATGTCGTGTAGCGGTTTAGAATCACAACATGTTATAAAACTAAGTCGCTTTCTGTTGTCTGTCTCTATGTTCGCTTAAATCTTTAAACCGATTTAAACCGAATGGCTATATTTCCACCCGAGGGAAGCCGGGCCGCTAGTCTAGTATAACTGGTAAAGTAATTCTATATTCTAAACCTCCAAGTTAAGAGGCTTCACCATAAAATGGCAATAACAATACATCTTTGGAGTCCATATGTTGCGTAATCTCTCTAACATCTGGAAATCCATTTATAACATAAAAAGTAGGTAGGTACTTATAATGCTTAGAAAATCGCACACAATGAACGCACTTAAAGCATTTTTATTTTAAGGGGTTATTAATTTAAAAACACAAAGGGAGAGATAGCGCTTTTTTACGTTAGATGAAAAAAGAGCAGCGATAAGGACGGCTGTAAAACGCAATGAAAATGTAAAGGAAACAGGGTTTTTATCTTGCACCGTAAAAACCAGAAGAGTGCTGTTTAAAAATTAAAAAAAGCGCTTCAACTCGTTAGGCGCTGTTTACACCGTCTCTACTTTTATCATTCTTATTTGAATGAGGATGGACCATTTTTAAAGAATTAGAAAGAATTTTTGTATTAGTTTTATCTTTTACCACCCGTTGTCCGTGTGTTAATATTGTTTAGCTCTTTCCAGGGAACCCTTTGAGAAGACGGTATACAAACTTTTAAGTGAGACCAATTTAACGTAGTTTTGAAGTAGTTTTGTCTCTTTAGGCTATTTTTACTGTATTTTAACGTTTAAAATACTATAGTAAAATACAAGCTTCAGATAGAATTGGAATAGTGACCGTTTAATAAAAACGTGACGTGTACGTAATAACCAGTAGTCGCAATCACAATTAAGACATCATTACGACATTTTTTAAATAGGTACATAATATGCACCGACGATTATTCGCGCGGTTGAGGACTAAAACTCTACCAAGGCGAGGTTTATTTTTTAGGCAGGCAGCCCGCAAGAGGTTTAACATAAGTTAGCATGGTTGAGCTTGGATTTACTAGGTCACCTCCAACATGACCACTGTTCCTGCCGCCATAATGACATCGTTGTGCTTTGGTCCAAAGGGTAGGATAGTCAATGACGCACATACAACATCTATGGTGTCTATAGTCCGCTGATGTTTTTTACCATCAGGAGTCCCATGTCCTTCCTTGTTCGTTGTCTTATACCGTAAAAAGAAAACAAAAAAAAATCTTATTAAATTTTATTGTGATTTGTTTTTTTGTTAAGCCGTAGGATCATCGCCTGATTATACAAGTAGTTTTAAGTACTGGATGATATCAATCGTGTAGTCAGCCGAGCTAAATCGTAGAATGTCCACAACAATTTACCCTAATTGGTAAGTAATAGCCTTTACTTTTTTTTATCCTTAATAATAGCAGGGCCCCAATTACCTACAAGTTCACTTATACAAACGGCTCACTTAGTTTGACAACACTGAATTAACATATTTGGTGTTTATAGAGGTGCACTTCTTTTTTTGGGTATACTTATAACATAAAAATGACAAGACTGGAAGGTTATAGGATAGTTTTTGTCACGATCACCTAATCGTTTCCTATAAAAGCAAAAAATCGCTAAATAACAACAAAACTGCAAAATACAGCTGATGGATGGTCCCCATATTAAAGTTTGATGTCACACGATGAGTTAGCTCAAAAATAAATGGCTTGATGTAAATGGACCGTTATTGGGGTCGAGGGCGCACGAGCGACCTCTCCAGGTAGGGCTGGCACATGGGAGTGCCAAAATATCTTGGGATAGTTACGAGTTATTTTAATTATTGGTGATTTGTCCAGAGTGTTAGAAATTAAATTAGTTTTAATAAATAAAAACACCTTTATAGATTGTTAATAGGTGTAGGTTTTTAGGTATTAAGCAGACCACAGTAACGTTAAAACAACGACTACTTTGGTTTTCAATGTTATGAATAAAAATATGTAAAGAATGTTTTTGTTACTATCTTACTTACTACTTTTATAAATATGAAAGTTTTAATACACAGAAGCTGCGGGGTAACAGCTTGTATGTTATATACTATGTATGTATGTAACTTAATATAATATAAATTTATTTGGATTTTAAGCCAAATATAGTTATTATTTGTAATTAAAAAGAAAAATATTTTTTTTTATTTAATATTTTTGTGGCCAACTTATGTAAGTTTGCCTCTGCTTAAAACTTCAGTATATGGGCGTGACGTGTAGGTACTGCTGAATTGATTACCGCCTAACTTTTTTCACCGCTTACAATTGTTATGTCCAGTTTTGGAGAAAAAGACAGCCAGTCTTAGATTGACTTCTTTATTAACTAGCAACGTATATTCCCGACTATAGAGCTTAGGTGAACTGGGTAACTTCCAACATAACTACTAGTTGGAAGAGTGCTGTGCAGCAACTTTCCCAGGTAGAGATCCACCACCTTATCTATTCCTGCTGCCATAATGACATTGTCATATTCTAGTCTAGGGTAGCCGATAGATTTGCGTACAGGTCTATAAACCTGACCACAGACAGCGACGCACCTACAACATCTATGATGTTTATATTAGGAGACCCGTGTGCTTATTTGCTGTCTTATATCACATAAAAGAAAATATCCGTATACTTATGATATTTACAATAGCATAAAAACTGCTTTTACTAAAGTTATTATTTATAGTTGACTGTAGTATGAGTGAAATAGAGATCCTAAAAACACTCAGCAATCTGAAATTTAATCATACATGGGAAGCTGTTTGTCGATACATTTTGTATGTTTTGGGACAATCCAGACCGATCTCGACAATGTGGCAACCCTAATTTCAGGGCACTTACCTCACAGAGAGCTAAATAAGGGACCCTCTTAGTGCACTCTAGCTTTTGTTGGGTGAATTAAATGTTTACACAGGGTTTCGTGGCTACGTAAGTAGTTGGATGACTTTATAATAGTTTCTTGGATGTTGTAAGTCGTTACTAGCTTAAAGTAGATTTTAATTATATAAGTATACTTGGTTTGCCTGCGACTTTGTTTGAATTTATTTATTTTATATAATTCTAAAATTCACTTCAAAATATTACTGTAATATATTCGTTTGTGCAGTGTATTTTGTAAATTACTAAAACTATTTTTTTTTCATTGCCGGCTGGCCTATTAACCAATCAAATAACTCATAAATTAGAAGCTTAATTTCTCATTGACCTACTAAAGTCCAAACTAAACCAAATAGTTGTGAAATATTAATATTTATTTGGTTTAATATAATGACTAATCGTAATAATTAACCTTAGTAAAATACAACTTTCAGGTACAATTGGAATAGTGGCTGTTTGATAA